>SCDS01001006.1:13793-30944 GCA_004149465.1 Drosophila nigromelanica | reverse complement strand
TTGAATATCCTAATGAACTCAAACGTAATTTTTCGTAACATATGTACATATAATTAAATTTCAGATCACTAAAGAACCAACATTTTCTATTCACAACTATATACCGATTGTCTTTATATAGATAGAAAAAAACTACTAGATAAGAGGGGTCTTATCAACATAACTTTTTAATAGCGCTGGTTAGTGATTATACAAACCCTACATCCATACTTGGGACTGGGGGCTGGGCCATGCATCCTTAGGAATGGATTAATGATTAAGGAAATATTTTCTCAATTTTTAGAATTTTATGTATATAACTATAATCTAATAAAATATTTTAACATATTCGTCACATTCTGCATTTAAATTGTAGAAAAAAGAAGTTCTCCACTCTTTTAATACGATGCCAAGTTGTGTTCAACTTTCGGCCACATCTCAGATGTCCGAATGCATTTGCATAAAATTGATTTTTTTTGTTTGTTTTTGTTAGCAAGCTATACAAACAAATTGCAAACAGGATGGTTCTGGACCGATGCTCCCTCGGGGCGTGTCAGCACTGAGCTTGATGAGGTTAAGTTGACAGCTGCGTAGCTTAAAAGCTTTCACATTGGCTGCTGTCTGTTGCGTAGTTTTGAGCGTATAATTGGATTGACTTATTAAATTGAGAAACGACATGCTCAACAGCCTATAAACTTTTTTCAGCCGCCCACCGATCTGTTTGTGGATGCATATGTTTCAATTTACCCTCAATAAAAAATCAATAAACCCTACAGAAAATCGGGCACAAGCCAAGTAACAGTCGCTGCCGACACGCCCCCGCATTGAGTCACGGTTAAACTTTATTATCAACTTTGACTAACAATGCTAATGAGGCCCCATGTAAAAGTTGCCTCGAAAACTTTCAAATTATCGAAGTTGAGTGTTGTGTGCCGCTGTGTGTGTGTGTGTGTGTGTGTGAGGGAGTTGGCCAGAAAGCTTGTAAAATGATAAAAAAAAAAACGTTAGTGCTTTGAAAATATTTTGTGGGATAATGTAGCGATATCAATAGAAACGTTAAATGGACATAGTCTAGCAAAGTTGTATAATATTTAATCTGTACAGAATTTTTGATGGTTGTCATGGAATTCTTTTTATGCGATATGTACATATTATAATTAATGATTACATTGCCAGAAGAACTTTATCTGAATTTTTTCAAAATTTAGAATTGCGAATTTCTCTTTTTTATGGATTGTATTTGTCATAATTATTTAGAGATTAATTCTGCATTGCACAAATAATGCCTGGCTGCAAGTTTTATTACACTGTGAACGAGTATTGCCCTGTCGGTTACACCCGACTGCAAGGTTTTTACATGTTTTTCTTATTTATTATAACAGAAAATATCTGAGACCATTTGTAAAAAATTCGGAGGCCATACTTTTATATAACAAATAATAATTTAGAAAGCTAAAAGTGCTTGAAATATCTTTGTAAATTATTTGTTATAATAATAAATAAGCAACTATAAACTTATATTTGCCATACGGGGTTTACACACCAATTTAACAGGTATTAATATTCAGGCTCTTAATGATTCGCCGTTGACAAAATATAAATGCGCAATAACTTTAAATATAAATCAAACCCCTTCAACAAGCTAAACAGCGTGAAACCCTCCAAGAACTTGCCGCAACATCAAACAACCCACACGCACACACCCACACATACACACAAACGCGTTCTGCATATACAATTCTCTCACACACTTAAAAATCATGCGACAAAACATTTTATGAGGCCTATATATGTATCATATACATATATACATAGATACGTACAAAAAATGTCAAACTTTATATGTACATAACAAAATTGTTGTTGGGGTAGCTTTGAAATACAAAAAAAAGGGAAAAACATTTCAATCGGCAAGAATAACTAACACAGGGGGAAGGAAAAATAAAGGTATCTTTAGAATTCTTTCTTAAGTAACCGCATAAAACACGCTTACACAGCAGTAGGCCAAGGGGCGAATAACGGGCAAGATGGAGGCAAAAAGGGTGCAACAAACTTGGATAAGAGTTTCACAATGTTTCGCAATGATTAGGGTTCTCATCGCCCATAGCTGCCGTGGCGCTGAGCAAACTATTATGACCGCAAGTAGCAAAGGCAGTCCCCGGACTGGGCAAATGAACTGTGAACTACTTTGCACTCTGTTAACATTACGGATCCCCCCCAATTGATTTACATAGACCATCTTTCATAAAAGGAAATTTGATACAAGTATTGCAGAGTGTAAGGTGTAAAGGGGTGGATTATGTGATAATTTAAATCAGGTAAAGCCATAAATACTATTTTATACTTTACAAAATTCATATTCTTGAAATAAAAAGAACATTTCGGTAATGATTATTTTGAAATTTATTATTTAACAGAATTCACGCGACTGCAATGTTCGCACTTGTGTTTATGGGATTGGAAATTCATCCTTCCTTGTGACAAAATTAAAATACCCTCAGCATAATAAGGGCTGTGGCTTGACAATTGCGATCCATGTATTTTTAGGTCGGCTGAACATTTCAATTTTCATTGTTTGTGTTTTATTTGCGTCAGCTGCTGATGCAAGCCAAGGCCAATCCCTTATTAAAGCCTTGTGATTGTCTCTTAGCCGGATATTTGAGCATGGCCCAGCTGTGATAAGTGGGCACTAAAGGTAAGTGTGTGGTAACTAAGTTACCGCAATAATTGCCGTAGAGAGCTTCCAAAGCGCCAGTTGCAATTAGCTAAAAATACTGCACGTGTTGGGTCAAGATACTTAATGAGCTTTATATAAATGCTTCGTATAAAAATAATATACAATTATGTACACTGATAGGCGGATGGACTTAATCAGAGGGGGCATGAAGTGGGGTATCTTAAATTGTAGCTGGCTAAATGTGGGTCAGTAAGTGGCAAGATAATTTGCACAGGTTATTGATACTCGTGTGAAAATATGTATATAGTATGTTATTAATTTGTCTGCACTTTATGTTTATTATTTTGTAAGACTTATGTCTTGGAAATAATTTAAAATAATAATAATATTGTTAATAAAAAAAAACTGATATAATAGCCAATATAACAGTTAAACTTCAGATATTTAAGTACATTTCTACGTTTTCTCATTTTAGATAAAAATTGATTTTTATAACATTTCCGTCTTTTAACCAAACTCAAAAAAAAAAAGTGTCATGTTCTTAGTAATTGCATAGCTATTTATCAGGCGTCCGAACGTCACATTAAGATATGCCGAGCGATATGAGAGTGTGAACTGAACGAGTACTTTTTTGCAAACGCAGCTGGAAAGCCACATGAAAATAAAAACGACACTCAAAAGTCAAAGTGTGTAAAGGTAAATAGAAAATCGAAATATAATATCATGTAAATATTTGACACCACTTAGCAAATGCGTGTGCGCACTTTGTTCATCTTGTTTTTGTCTGTTTTTTTTCCTCTTTTTTTGTGGTAGATCTATCTATGAAAGATATTCGTAAAGCTGCGGCAAACGACAAGAAAAGCATATAGACAAGTAAATGCAAACGTGTGTGTGTGTGTGTATGTGTGTGTGTTGTTGATCCAACTCTGTCAGCTAGTTTGAATTAGAAGGAACAGTTGCCCTAGGGCTTGTCAGTCTATTTATTTGACCACAACGGAGTAAGATGGAGAGCTGAGCAATGGGACCCCTCTCGTGCTCAAAGTGCTCCGACTTCGTGTTGCTGCTGTTTATATAGTCACTAATTGATTGTGGCTTATCTCAAATTTCAGATCGAAGCACGAGGCACTAAAAAAAGCGTTTGCTGCTGTTGATTGTTGTTGTCTTGCTGAGATGAATAAAATAAAAAGAGGTGAGCTAGAAAATAATAAATGAGGCAAATGGGCGAACAGCAAAAATAACAACGAATTTTTCCTTTTTTTTCTTCTTTTAAGTTTAGGCACCCTACGTGATACTATATACACACTTATCATATATAAATACTCTACTTTTAAGTGAATTGCAGTAGAGGTAAACTAATAAAACAAAACAATGTATAATTAGTTCCAAGAGTTAGGTAGAATATTCACTGAAACAGCTTTGAAATTATGCCAGTTTATTTCATTTTATTTTCAATCAAATGTAATTGATTGTATGTTTAGGGAAACAATTTTTTTTCTTTATAAGCTAATGTATTTATAAGCCTTTTAGGGATTTTTAGAACATCGCTTTTAATCGGAATTAAAAATAAATTAATTAGTCCATCTATATCCGATGCGTCCATTTGAAATAAAAGCCGTAATTGTGCAAAAGATTCATGGCGATAACTTTAAAACTACGAATAATTTGCCGATAAATAGACGAAATGATGGACATGAATATGTCTGCCCTGCTGTCGACACTGAACAAGCATATACATATATAGTTTCGCTACAAATTTAGTAAGAAAATCATATTGTCCTCTTTAAGGGAATAATATATTAAGCTATATTGAATAATTTACATCAAGCTATATCGAGAGAATATTTTATTCTTTGTGTATGTATTGCTCAATTTCAAAAAAAGTCCTCAAAATAAGCAAGTAGGAATGGAAAATCCTTTATTTTTTGCCAGTTTTTTCTGACACCTACCATTTGCCCTAATTGAGAAGACATATTCAAAAAGTGTGTCAAAAGTTATGTATTTAACATGGGCCACTTTTTTTTTAGTGCTACGAAAAACCGTTTGTTTGACCCCTGAAAAGGGCCTAAACAAATAAGCGAGCTAAAAGGAAAATATGAGGATAAATATGCTTACATATATTTCATGTGGCCAAATTTTGTAGGGCCTGCTCTTTTTGGGGCTTTAGGGAGTCGTTTGTCTAAACAGAAAAGTGCGAGTAAACAGGATAATGTCAAAAGCTCACATAACTAAACGAGTAAGAGGCGCGAAAGGTCAAAGATACGCGTAACTGGAAACATATAGTATACGCCGATTTGGACACTAGCAAAAAAAAAAAAAAATAATTCCAAATATTATAATTATCCATTGCTGAGCTTGACTTGAGTCACGCCAAGTTTCGATTATTCAAAAGACCTTTGTGACATCTCGGAAGAGGTGAAAACTTGTTCCACACACGTCGGTGAGTCAGTTAGTCTCTCGGTCAACTATTGGATAAGTCTTCAGAAATCCAAACATCGCTTCGATTTCACAATCTGTGGAAATTGAGAGGCTGTTTAAATTGAGTGGGCTGGGATACGATAAAGATGTTGAAATTGATTTACTGATTATGTATAGGCTTAGCATGCGATAGAGTTTCTAGGCTTTAGCAATCGCAGATGATACAGATGACGAAACACAGTGTTTGGAAACGTATAATTGCCTCAAGTTCGACTTTCCACAAATGTTAATTTCTATAGGGCAATTCAAAATCATTGTATGATTCGGGAAAATTCCGCTGATATGGCCCTGCCATTAGTGTAGTACGAAATGTCATTTATCTTTAATTCGATGTAAAAGTTGAAATATTTGCTCGGACATCACGCAAAAGCTATCTTCTTCATATGAAGTCTTCGATTAAAACATAAAACGTGTCTAAAAAGAACGGTAATCTTCGGGGTGTATCCAAAAATTCATTTTTTGACAAAATTTATATACATTATCTAAGGGTATACAAAATATTATCTTTACAGCTTCTTTACTCAAAACTAAGTTTTCATAATAAATTTCCGGAAATTAACTAAGGAATTTGCAAATTCCAAGGGGTATGCTTCAAAATAGCCTCTGATTACTTGTTACCCTTCTACAATCCGTTAACCTAAAACAATAAAACGTAAAACCCAAAATAACACCCACACAAACACCCCCACAAATGCACACCAACACAAACGTACACTCACATACACTTACGTATGCCAAAATAATAAATAAATAAATAAAACGGCTACTGCTGCTCTCAGATCTCATGAAGGCACTTGCTTGAAGCCTACGCTTAAAGCCCAACAAAGCATTAATTAATTTCATTGAATTTAATTTCTTGGGTTCTCATGGCATTGTGTTAATATCGTAGATGACTACTCCCCTCACCAACATTAACTATATACATATATATTTACCCTATTGCGAGTCGTGTCAAAGTAAAAACATTGTGTGTAGGTTGCTTGGCGCGCCTCAACTTTGGTTTGGCTTGGCTTGGATTGTCTTGACTTGGTTTGCTCTGGGCTCGGTTTGGGTTTGGGTCTAGCTCTGGGTCTGGGTCTGGCCCGGTACCGGTTCATGTGCATGCGTGGGCCGGCCGGTTCATATACAAATCTATACATATATATAATATATATATATTTATACTCGCATATACTCGAGGGCTTGTGCATGTGGCCACATACTACCAACGTAGTAAATTAAAAGTGCAATCACGAAACCCAAGCGCGCCGTTGGCAATGCTATAGTAACTGATTAGCTGTGTAAAAAATGTGCATGCGAAAATGAAAAAAAAAAACACACACACACACATACAAAATATTGTTGATGCATACAAAAAAATATATGACCGAAATGCAAAAAGCAGAAAAAGAGTCAAAAAATGTGCATGGAAAATCAAGGTTGCACTTGAGCCACATAAGGAACGTGCCCATGTAATGCCCCAAAAGTTCACATATTTTAAGTCACATTAAAAGAGTAGATGTACGTATATATAATCTGTTTCGAAATAAAAATATATGTAATAATCCATGAATTTAATGCATTTAATAATTTCTTACAATTCGATTATAAGCTTATTAATGTATCCCACTAGGTAAATGTAAATCGTCTGCACAAATTAAATTCATGTGTGTATAGTACTTTAAACCATACAAAAGCACGTCGATTAGATTAAGATTACACTTCAGACCTGGCTACAGCAAATCTACCAGTCGAGAACTCTCCATTAGAGCATTCCTGTATGCTCGTTGATTTGTATTGAAAGTATGTAAGTACATTCATTCTCAGTGCAGCTTATATAAATGAACTTAGGTCTATATTCTAGACAAATAATTGATTAGTAAGCGCTTGCTTTCCGTTTATTTTTTTTTTTTGCATGTTTTCTTTAATCGAAAAAGTTTAATCATCAGCAAACAGCACTTGCTATTAAGCATCTGAAAATATGCACGACTTTTTAAAAATCGATTAATTTGCGTTGCTTCAACGTTAAATGTGAATAGTTTAATACTCGAATATCTTTAGGACAGTTTTTTATGATAGGCTTCTAAACTTATAAAACAAAAAAACTGTTAATAAATATTCACACAGAACGCATTGCAATTTTCTTACAATTTAAAATTTTTTTTAATCTCTTAAATCAAAAGAGATTGTGGAACTTTTAAATTGGCAAGCATAACTGAGTATGCCACGTTTCGAAGAAACTTTGAATGAAAATCGACAGAAGTAGTATTAGTACTAATTGAGAGAATTTTACTTTGTGAGGACTCTTACTGGAAAACAATCGATAGTGCCCACATATGCAGTTTTGAAAATTGTACAAAGTTACAGATTTTTCATGTAGTACATGTACATATACACATTAAGATTTTGCATTTCTCCAAAAAAGACGTTTCAAGTTCTTTGCAGTAACTTTTAGGTTACAATTGGATTTGATTACAGCCTTGTTTTAAAATGAAATCAACTAATATACAAAAAACAAAATTGGGTTTGGTATCAAAAAGTTTCACTTGCGCTCAGACAAATCGCATTGAAAAAGGGAAAATAAAATAAAATTTACACAAACCAATGTCTTCTCATGCGATATAAAACGTATCCAATTTAACCAGATAAATATTTAATCCACAATAAAACATACCTGAAAAATATAAGATATAAAAACTTATTAGTAATTTGGCAATAGCAAACAAACAGGAATGGTTGAGAAATAAATCTCATAAAATTCGTAAATGTTGGAATGGTAGACCCTTCACCCTTCCTTTCGACCGCATTGTTAAATATTATTCACGAGTAAGAAACCCACAAGCCCAAATTGTTTTTATTGGTGACAGTCTGGCGGTAAATTTTTTTTCTCTTTTGCGGACCATCAAAACAAACCACAAAATACCTTTTAAGGCATTTTGTTGTATAAATTTCCAAGAAATTTGCCAAATAACTTTAGCAGCTTATAATTACAGGCTGTGTTGATTTTAATTCGTATATTTTTTTTTGTTATTTTGTAGATTTTTGCATACTTATAATAAAATAAGACAGCAGCGGTAGCTGTGTGAAACTTAACACAACTCAATTTGGTTAAAAGACATTCAACCGGTACAACAGCAACAACAATACCACCGCAAGAAAGAGTGTGGCATATCTGTGTGTAGATATTTACGCCGATACAGATACTGTGTTTGTATATAATATATGTATGCACACATTCGCATTCACACTCACTGATAAACATGTAAATCAAACATGAACTTTGACTGATGGCGACAAAACGACGCCTTCTCACATTTGTTGTTGCTGCCTAATTGAGTGGCGCCAACAATAGGGGGGAACAATTTATTATCCGCACCCCTCTCTATCCAAAGACAATATTTTATTATGTGTGCAAATTTTGTTGTTTCTCAAATAAAAAATTTAAATGAAAATTGAAGGAACACACATGAAATAATTGAATGAAATGCAAACAAAACATTAAAAGTTTATAAAGTATGCAGAAAGCAAAATAACAGCGAATAAAATGCCAAACAAGTGCATTAATAAATACAAAAAAAAAAGGACTGGTCGGGTATCCCCACTATGGGATACCCTAAACACACAACACGACTGGGATTCTTCTTCAGTTTCGTATTGTCTATATGAAACGTGTTACTATTAAAAAAATATCTGCATATAGTACATACGACCTTAAAACCAAAATTTCAAGTATCTAGCTCTTATATTCTCTTATATTGATGCATTTTAGACAGATATACATTGGTTCTTTTATTTTTATTATTTTGACAATGTGGGAAGCGAACATTCATAGTGGACATAAGTGGCAAGCTGACATTTAAAGTGAAAAAATAATAATAATAAAAGAATAATTACTGAATTTTTATCTTGCAAACATATTCTGAAAACAATTTTTGAGGCAATGTGTAGTCTTACTTGTTTTTGATTAAAAATGTATTAAGAAAATAAAAAAAAACAATAAATAAAAGTATTGTAACTGTACAGTAAGCTTTCTACCGCACATCGAATAAATTGGAAATACCTACTGATTAACACTAACTCGGACATAAAAACTTTGTGTGTTGTAATATAGATCATAAATCATTAAAAAACACATCACATCAAATAAATATGTTTTTTTATATAATTATACCATAAATGTTTTCTAATTTTGTTTTATTTTTTATTAAGTTGCTAAGCTTAAGCAATTCAGCCCAAATATAACAGAACATTTTGTAAACAACAAATACTCGCGTAAAAGGAATTTTTCCGGTATGTGAAAGAATTTGTTCTCATACCAAAAAAAAAAATATAAAAAAAACATGAGATTTCACAAGAAAAATTAATGAATTTATTTATGTATTAGTTTATTTATTTGTTTCCTTTAATCGTTTTGCTTTAATTTGAAATAGCACGCGGTGGCGGCATTTGTTTCGCCTTATTTACGCAGCATTAAAATGTATTAAACATTTTTAAAAATTATGTGGCCGCCAGGTGGGCGATTGGCTAAGCTGGGGGCTTGGGGGCCAGCCATTGAGTGTTGACGCGTGTGGAGCGTACCAGAAGCAGACGTCAAAAGAAGGCAAAGTGTGTACACACTCGTATATGTATAAAGCACATACAAAAGTACGTATACATACAAGTATCTCCTGTTTGTGCGAATATATATACATACATATATAGAAAAGATATTGAAATGTTGCGTCCAACGATTAGCGCATGAATGAAAAATCACACGACCATTGCTCGTACCGAGTATTTTTGTTTCGGTTTTGTTATGCAGCCTTATCGAATATGTATTTTATATTTGTATATTTTTGCTGTTCTTCTTTTCAATTATTTGTTTTATACATTCAATGATTATTTGTTTGGCGTAAAAACAAAATGAATATATATTTGTATATATATAGGCATATCTCAGTTGGGTGTGCGTTAAAAAAGAATCACAAATTATTGCAGATAAAATGCATTTGGTTGTTGTTTTATTTGGCAAATTTATAGATAGACATACGGCTGGTCGGGTGGCGTAGATACATATAGTCATTGAGAGTGTGTGTTGG
Source organism: Drosophila nigromelanica (assembly GCA_004149465.1). NCBI lineage: Eukaryota > Metazoa > Arthropoda > Insecta > Diptera > Drosophilidae > Drosophila > Drosophila nigromelanica. The sequence goes on along the minus strand of SCDS01001006.1, from coordinate 20,756 downwards.
CTATCCAAAATCACAAATACTTCTAAACATTATATGGCGACTATACGCGCAAACGACAAAACACAACGCTTTTTAATATATATGTATGTACACATTTTGTTTTTATATAGACATATAGAAGTATGTATCTTTTTGTATATTTGTTAACGTTATTGTTTTTTTTTTCATCTGCTATTTTATTTTTATCTTAGCAGTCTTGCAGCTCGAAATAAGTTTCATGAATTAAAAATGAACGAAACATGTTGTACGTAGGTGCTATATATAAGTGCATATATATAAATTTTATTTAATTTATATAATTATATTTGCACGTACACTCTTTATTCGTAGGTCGACGATATTCAATGTTGAGAATATTTATTATTGATGTTGTTTATAATTTGCTTTTATATATTTAAAGTCGCTCGTTTTAACGTTCGGCTATTTTGTCCATAGCTAATTTCTTACTTCTTTAAAAGATACTTCGGTTTTGATATTTTCATTTTAAGAAAAAACTAGCTTAAAGTATATTTCCTGTAGAAATCTGAATGTTGGACTGAAAAAGGTTATTAAGGGTTTATAATTGGATAGTTACCAAATAAATGTTTTCATAACTGATTAGTAAATTAAGAATTCAAATTTTTATTAAATTGAAACTGTTAATTAAATTAGAAATAATAAGCATGCGTGGGTTATAATTTAATTTAAAATATTTTTATCGAACAAGTTTTTGTTGATAAATTTTTAAATATATAAATTTAAACTTCACTTAAATTTTCAAATTTTTTCGAATTTTAGAACAAGCGTATCCACAGTAAAATAATATAGACTCTTATTTCCAATTTAGTTTATTGCCTTAATACGATTTGACTATAGGGATAATGGTAAATAGGTATGGCGTGATTTTGCAAGAGCTTTGGTCGGTCATTCTGAATATTGAATTGAAATATTGACACAAAGTTCTAATCGGTTTTAAATACATACGCAAAACAATTTTTTCGCCGGAAACATTTTTTTGTAAACAAATAAAAAGAAAAAGCTAAGTGTACTAAAATTACTTGACGAGAAAGGAAAATCCATCGTTTGTGTTCAAATTGCCGGATGGCGATGTTTCTGATGGTCTCTGTACGGATTGACTGCACAATTGTTGTCAATAACAACAATTTTTATATAAGCACTAAGAAAAAAGTGTGCGAGTGCGTGCGTATGTGTTTACACTCTTTCCTCATACACAGCACACACACACACACACAACTCGTTGTTGTGTTATGTGCTTTCAGGTTTGTTTTTACGTTTTTACGCGCGCGCTTCTAAAAGAATTTTTACACATACGATGGCGGCGATGATGATGATGATGATGGCAACAACAGATCCCAGTGCCAGTCCAGAGTCGTGGAGCTTCTCCACATTGCCCCCGGCCCAAAATGAGGCGATGGCGATGCGTCGCGACGCGCATGTATCTAGATAAGCAGACAGGGCAGCGTGCCACAAAAACAACTACAAGTCGAAAACGTTGCTACCCTCCCCAGAATTCGACTGTCAGTTACCCTGTACAAACATGAAAAAAGTATTGTAACAAAATGATGATGAGATGAGTTGTCATTTAGACAATATAATACGATAATAAAATTTGGTCAATCAGAGAAAAAGTCCAAGTAGTGCTTGTTTCTAAAATTTGAAAAATATTTATTTTTTAATTTCGTATGATTAATTTACGAATTATACGGTTCGTTAATTATGCATAAATAACAATATAATTCTTCAATTAAGTACAAAAGAAATTATTACAAGCGTAAAACTTTTTTAATCACAAGGTAACGTTCCTTAGATTTCAGTATTAATAATGTATTCAAAAATACTTTATATCTATTGAATTCCTTAATCCTTCCTTTCATAGACTAGATCTCAACCTACACAAAAAATGCGTCCACAAAACTCAAGGTTATTTAGATTTTATCACAGGCAGACGAAACTTCACTTTACACTTTTGAATACACTTAAACACCCATAACCTATACTTGACACTGATTACAGGGTATTGCAACAGCCAACGACGGGTCGCTCGGGTCCAGCACATACTAACGATGCCTTTTTCTTGTTGTTGTTTCATTAATATTTTCCCCTTTTTGTTGTTGTTCGTTGGCTTCTTTCTATTCAGGCAACCAATTTTTGCTGGCCGTGTGTATTTTTTACGCGCATTTGTTTACTATAGATACACAACAAACAGAAACCAACACACACATACACACACTTTATACACATGGCCAGTATTATATACACAAATGGCCAAAGTTTTCAATGCGCTAGCTACTGTATACACGTACGTATATGTATATGTATCTGTATCTGTATTTGTATCTGTGTTTGTATTTGTACCTGTATCTATATCTCGTTGCCATTAAGCTTAAATAATACCAAAATAAATAATCAAGAAGCAAATAACAACAACAGTCAAGAAGAAGGAAAAGAAAAGAAATAACAAGAAGAGTATTCGGATTTACGTGTAAGTTATAAAAAAAAGTATCTACAAATGCTGCACTTGTTCTTGAGTAGATAGTTAGGTATTTACTGCCGCATTTAAGTGAATTTTGTGTCCATTACATAAAACCGAAAGTTAAAGGCCAACTACGATTATTGCCGTTGTGTGGCGTCGGAGCGGGGCAAGGAAGTATGTTACTGCTACCGTTTCGAGAAAAACTACACACGGTTGCATTTCAAATGGAGTGGGAGGCTGACAGGCACTTGGTTTTATTTGCTTTTCGAGTGGAAAGGGGAGGGCAGCGGTGGAGGTAAAGTGTGTGTGCGTTGTATTCAGTTAAGAGTGCCTCATGCCCATTGTTTACTTTACGATTTAACAGGTAGCCCGAAGCAGTAAATTTTGTGCGTCCCCACAAACATCCAACTAACGGGTTCATGCTAAGGAACTTGAGTCCATACCCTAATTAGATGTTTAAACTTCACAACCGTCGGCTGCAGTACAACATATGGATAGCCAGATGGAATGTGCGAACAATTGTATGAGGCTCTAAGTGTTCTAAATGAAAATTAGGAACCTACATTTGGTCAGCTAGACGATATATGTATATATAAATAGTAAATCAAATTCAAGCGTTTTTCAGCTAACATATTTTATTCGAAATTGATCAGATCTATCTAAAATCAAGAATTTTCACCAACTTTTGAGGTTTTACACTTTTCCAACTTGTAAACTCCACATATGTATGCATGTGTATGTTTTATGATTACAACATTTAAAAGACTTCACTACACTTTATTACCCATAATTGTATGTTCTGCTAGTACTTATACCATCAATTCTTCATATAATCATTGTCTTGCTCTTACCTCTCTCCCAAAACAAAATAACCTAGTATGATAGCCAGCTGTCGAAAAAAAACATCCAATCAAAACTCCTTTTCGATTTCAGTACAACAGAAATAATTACAGAAATAACGTTCTCTGTTTGGCTCATGTCTAGCTATTCCATTGATATTATTGTAACCCAAAAACCTAAGGCAGAAACGTGTCTATCATTCTTGCTGGAATTGATGTTTAGGCTAGGGTTGACACCACTTTGTCTTGATAGTAAATAATTTATTATATGATTTATTGGCTACTTGATTGATGAAGTCGTTTTGAGTTGATTGCACGATAATTTTATTGTTCGCTTCATGCGTTCTTCTATACGATTCGGGAGCATACAAGCGAGCCCCAGCTTATACGTATATCGCCAGTGATAAATATGGAAAGATTAGTTAAAATCAGCGAAATCGAGCGATGAGAAATAGTAAACAAATGTGCTGATCGTATATGTAATGGATTTAGTAGGAGAAAAGCAGACTGTGAGGTGTTTTTTGCTATATAATATATTAAGTATGGCTATGTATATAAAATAATTCAAAAATTTAGGTTTAAACAAAGAAAACAAATCCAAGGTGAAAGTAACATTCAAAGAATACTTATTTGAAAAGTTGCAATAATCTAAACGAAATGACAGACAAAAAACAAAATATAAATAACTAAACGCCTTTAAATCAATAATAAATATTAAAGTTGATAATAATTGACTATTCGGAGAATTTTATGCTACCCATATTGTATATATTTTTTTTAAACTAAAATCAACAAAAATATTTTATTATTTATTTTACGCAAAAAACTCAATTTAAAAATGGTCGTTTATTTTGTATTATTTGCTACAAAACAGTTGATGAACATAACACCTTGGGGTGTAATATAACTTTAATTATTGTTATTACTGCCCTAGAGCTCTTTAATATATAAATAAAAAAGCAAATAAACAATAATTGGCATTTTTGTTTGATTTGCCTCAGGATGTCAATAAAGGAATAATCGATTTACTTATTTATAACTTTATTAATGAATTTATATAAAAATTAAGTTCATTAAACTTTTTATCGTTGATGCATTTTAATATCTGTATGTAAGTGCAACAAAAAGGCAATGTTTTTATTTTACCTCTAGGGGAAATTTATTGCAACACAGTTATATAAATAAATAAAGATATGGGGTTTACTTACGTTATTAAATTAAACACAAGTTTTAGAGAAACGTATAGAAAAGTGAGTTCAGTGAATTAATAAAAACTCATCTTAAAAATAGAATTTAACTTAATACAAATGAAATTAAATGGACGGATAAACGGTTTTACATTAATTTATAGAAGTATGTGTCATTCTGAGGCATTTATAGTATATAAAATCAAAGTTTTGAAAACGAGAAAAAAATGCGAAAAGTGTGATAAAACACAAGTTGAATAATATGCATTTCATTATTCTAGTGTCAACTTGTCTATAAATAATTTTATAACTAAAACCACACCTGATTTATGTAGATTGTGATATTGGAACGGAAATCAATAAAATTAATATTTAGCACGGGTACACTTGAAAAAGTTGTCAACACAAATTGCCGTTAAATGCATTTATTGCCATCATATATGGAAATACTAGAAGTAAGTGGGGGAAATAACCCAGAATTCATAGCACAGAGCCACAAGCCGACAATTTTGCACCAATAACATATATACATATATATTTATTTATAAACTTACATAGGCATATACACGAATATATACACACATTTACAATTTCAATAATGATGTACAATTTGCATAAGTGAATTTATAATAGTTTAGTCACTGCGTAAGAAATTCGTGCTGATAACTTAAGAAGTCGCTATAATATATGCAGTCATGTACATATATATTTATACCGCAAATGTATATACTTTGTGCACTGACTGTATGACAATTGGCATCTAAACAACTTATTAATGAATAACTGGCTGCTAACGCGACTACAGCTACAGTTTAAAGCTTATTACCGAGCAAAATGTACAACTACCGGCACTATAATGGCTTTTTTATTTATATATTTATTTATAAGTATACAACAGCTCGTACTCCTATATACAATGTATATATATAAATATGTATATCATGAGTGTGCATAGCACTTGAAATGGCAAATGAATGACACCGCTGCGTACAAATGAGCGACCAACTGACTGACTGACTGACTGACTGAGCGTCCAATCAGACAAACGCAACAACTCGCCAAGCGACAGACGGACGAGTTAAGACTAATCAGGCCCCCACGCCATATATGTATTTATAATACTATGATATGGCAAGGCAACAAAACAACAATAATGGTTTAAATGCCATATCAGCAAAGAGTATTGCTGACTACAAATTATACATTGGCGAGGGATGTTTAACAAGTTATGATTATAACAACTATTCATTTAATCATCTATATTATATATAAATCCTATAGCAGAGCAGGCAATTAAGTAATAACGATATTTAACGATATTCTTACTGACATTGCATCAAAAAAATGTTTTCGCATAAAAATCAAGTATCATGTTATTTATTGTATTATTTAACTGAAGTCAAATATTTAAGATGTATCTTTAAAATTTCATTATGAGTTTTGACAAAAAATTCAAATAAACAAACCATATGCAAGTTTGTTTTATATATTACGAATTAAATATGGGAGCAATGGGAATATTGTTAGCCAACTTAAGGAACAGATTTTAAACCTAAGTACTGAAATAACCCCAGGAAAACTTTAACTTTTGGTACAATAGTTCTAAATAGTTTAAGATACTATGATATAGCTTTAAATCGTCTTGAATATTTACTTTTGAATTCTATCAGTAAGATTAAAAACAAAGAAGTAAAAATTCAAGAACAAGTTTTAATAAAATCAATAATAAAAAATTAAAAAAAAGTACTTGCTATCAATTATTAAAATATAGTGGACACTCAGTATATTTATTATTTAGCGATCCACCCAACTGTAGGACAAAACGCACCGACTCTCAACGCATACATGTGCAACGTACCACAGCATACGCACACTTGTACATATTAAACCGCACTTTTATAGATAAAGTAACAGCCGATTCTCAACAGCACCCAACAAAAGCATGCGCACATATAGAAACATACGCACACACACTCGCCAACTCGCACACACAATCACATAACGATAATCGAGCAAAGTTGTTGTCAACAAGTTTACGAGGCAACCGCCAGAGTCTCTACTGAATTAGCCACCTCCCCCGCCCAATCAGCCAACGAGCCCCATAATAACCCACAACCATGTGCGAGTTTCTTTTGCTTTTTAAGCATATCTTAATTTCGAGTTATCGTTGGCTTCATTTTTATTTAGTTTTCGTTTCGTTTTTGTGTTCGTATATGTAGAAGTATGTCTCTGCGAGTATTTTAATATTTTATTTATATTTGTTGTGACGTGCCGTGAGTAATAAGTATAGATATGCTCATATATATTTATATATACATATACATATACCTGTATAAAACGTGTAGAAACCCGTATACAATTTTTTAGCACTGTGGCGCTTTAAAGCACGCACAACTCGCCCGAGACGCCAAAATAGTCAAGGAAATTGCTTAAACGCTCTTTTAAATATATATATATATATATA
>SCDS01001006.1:0-13636 GCA_004149465.1 Drosophila nigromelanica | reverse complement strand
TCTTTTAAATATATATATATATATATATTTATATATATATATATACCGGGGCATTTGTATGCACAGAACTGACGATCAGTCACTAAACGAGCATGACTAGAGTAACCATCACAATCATTGAGGTTACGGTAGTATCGCTTCATTTAAGGTCTTTGGTTAATGTTTGCAGGTGTTTAAGAATTTCAATTCCATTTGTGACATTCAGTCATATAAATTCAATTGGTAGCCAAATTTATAAAATTTTATTTAAGTTCCGTTTGCCATTTGCTCTAATATAACATTTAAATACAAGACATATGATTAAATAATAAATTTTTAAAACGCGTATAGCTTAGCAATTTTAACAATGAGAGTCACCAAAGTGGTCAGTTCCTAAATTCTATGTGGACCTATAGCGTTTTCATATTCATGCTATGGGTATATAAGTTTTTTTAGTTTTGTTTCCCCATTAAGTTGGGTAAAATTGTACTTGCTTATAATTTAATCTTCATTACTTATTACTATTAATTTTATTTTATTGCCATTACCATTTTTACGGTTTGATATTTTTATTATTTTCTTTTTTATAGGATAACACTGTACAAACATATTTACCAAGCGTATTTCAACTAAAAACAATTTTGATAAATTTCCTGTATTTTCAATTATTATTTCAATTTTATTTCAGTATATATTGAGTTTTTTCTTTTTTATTAAATTAATAACTCGTTTTACTGAAATTTCTATTAACACATGATTGAGTAGATATAATTTCCAATTTGTGTGTTCTTTATGGGCGCAAATAGTTGTTTGGAGTTTGTGACGCTATTGATCAATAAGTTTTCAAACGTTATATATGTAAATATGAACAGATGTTTATCGGTATTAATAAATATTTACCTACATATACATATGTATGACAAAATGTTTTGCCGAATACTTGAAAATTGATGTAATTTGCTGTCTGTATTCAAAGTTTAAAAAACTACTGAAAGCAATAAATTTTATGACCCAAGCGCCTTCCATTCATTCCGCTACAAAGCAGATAAAACTTTATATAAATAAATATGTATACAAGCAAACAGTTAAATGCGTGCGTGTTTGTGCTTGTGTGTGTAAGTGAATGATGTGTTTTTCATTAAGAATGAATTCATCACATGTGTGACTATGTGCATAGGTTTGTTTGCACTTATACACACACATAAATACATACATATGTATATTAAGATACTTAGATACAAACTTAAATGAGTGTTCGACGAATTATATTTATCGTTCTACAAATCAGTCAAACATAAAGACATAGACTAACCACTGTCATTTGTAGAAGGAGCAATACAAATGTTAAAAGTAATCACACATGAACTGGCCAAATCATATACAAATTTGTATCTACATCATTGTATCTGCAGTTGAATCTGCGCTGCCAAAGCCTGTAATTCTTTAACCAACAATATAACAGAATTAAAGCTAGACAAACTGATAGCACAACTCGACTGATTGAGTGACAGAATGACAAACACACAATGTGACAGTATTAACTTGATTTTCAGTTTGTGCCTAACGAGTACCGAAATCAATAAAAGTCGTTGTACATAAGCACAACACGCGTGACAATACATATATACGAGTACGTATATGTATTGTATATATACACCTTATACCTATACCAAATACACCAATGAATGCCTTTTGAAAGTATTTGTGTACCGGCTTATCATCATTAAATACAAATTTAAATTACATTTAACTTATCAGCGTGTTTTCTTTCGACTGTTGCTATTGTGGCCTCTATATATTTCTTATTTTTTTTTTATATTTTTTGCGCCCGCTTCTTTCACCTCTTCTTTTTGATTCTTTATTCACAGAATATACGAATATATATGTACAGCCATACGTATTACCTCGTCAACAGTTTTGCTGCCTTCGTTAAATCTTAAACAATTTATTTTGTAAGTCTTTTATGCCAGACGGCAACTTTATAATCTTTCAATAGGATCTGCTAATCTGTAAAAGTATTCCCAATAGCGGTTTTAGCACAATAGAGTTTTGCTGCGGTTGTATATTAAAACTTAACACGAATTTAAATAAATACTTTTAGAATGAATTTTATTTATTAACACACGTAGCTCCTGTTTGATACTTCACTTTTCTTATCTAGAAGATTTATTTCAAAAGATTAAAACTCGATTTTAATTGAACTAAATTTTAATTTGAACAATATTTGATTATTTTGTTTCAGTGTTAATAAATTATTCAACTTTTGCCAGTTTCGATCAAGTTCTTAATGTGCATGGTACAGAGTGTATACCAACAATTAATTAATGACACATTGCTTCAATAACGGGAATAAAATAACCAACCTGCTGTGATAAATATGAAAAAAGAATTCACAATAATTTTTGATGGTCTATTTTCGTACAAAAAATAATACATGTACCGTATTGTACTGAAGTTTTTTAACTACCAACAAAAAAAGTTGGCTTGGGCTACAACAGATTATTTAAATTTTCCTGAAACATAAAAAAATCGAACCATTTTGACCTTATTTTTCTCATCCGTGGTCATGTTACCAACGTTTTCCGATCTTTTGGCTTTTGTTTGTAAACAAAAAGATTCCAGTAGAAAAACGTAAGGTATTCTTTTATAGTTTAAGACTACTATTTTTATATTTCTCTTTAAATTGAAATATAACGCAATTCATATCATATCAAATCATAAAAAGGTTATTTAATTGAAATTGCTGTTCAAAACCAAATCCAACATTACAAATTTTAAATTTCGATAATGTAATTAATGCGAACTAAAGCGAAGTGTATGTAAAAATATCAATTTTATTTTAACTTATGTTCCCTTTCAAAGCCCTGTATATATAAATATATTTAGATGCAAATAAAAGAACAGGGTAAATTAGATATATATGATATTAAATACATGCATGTAGAAGCGAATACCAAAAGTAAAAACAAAAACAAAAACAGACTGGTGGAGCAAAAAATAACATCTGTTTGGTTCGTGCTCAGTCTGAGTATTTATTTGGATTGGATCTTAATTTCCGGCGGCTTCTGTTTTGCTACATATATTGTTAGCTTAGTGCAACTACTTTTAAAGGAATTGGATCTGAGACTAAAGGTCTCGCTTTTATTCTACTTTTTTAGGTTTCATGCCAGCAATACAGTATTAATGTTAAATATTAAATTTACTTCTAATTGTTTTCAATTGGAAAAAAATGCAATTACAATTTTTTTTAAATTAAAATAATTTTATGATTCGGTTTCGTCAATTTCGGAAAGCCTATATTTAACCCAATCAAAATCATTACAATATTGTCAGTCAGAATTTCAAGAACTTAGCTCAATCCGGTTAATACCGGACAGATAAAGACATATTAATTGTGTATTGGTTTATTTCAAAGCAATACTTATTAATTACCTGTTGCAGTTGTCAGGCAACTATTTTAAATCCGTAAGCATTTATAAAAATTCAGTACATAACCAGCAAATCACTAGACAATCAGTTCACAAATTTAAAGGTAACATTTTGGCGTTATTCACATTAGGCCACTGATCAGACAGATTTCCTGTATGTTTGTGCATTTTTATTACAGCGTATTAGCCGCAGACCGGTTTTTATTTTTCAGAACCAAATTCCATAATTTATGATACTGTGCTGGCAAACATTGAACGTTTTTTGTAGCCGGCATTTGGAACAAGTTTGGCTTTTTTTTTGGATATTCTAGGAAATGTGCTGCAAACTTGAATTAAAACTCGAAGAAGAGGCCCTCCAAACACGACCGTATGATACTCTCATCTGAAACAAGTCCCCACTGGCTTATCGTCACAAAATAAAAAAAATTGTAGAGTTGTGAAGAATGCTCCAATGCTAATGAGGGTGCGCGCTTACTCATCGCTGCACAGAGCAGAGGGGCGTCGGGGGCGGGGGAGGTAGGTCAGCACCCAATAAAAGGAGAGTAAAAATAGGCATAACGCATGCTTCAAATATGTATGTATCGTACGATATATGCCACAAAAGCAGCAGCAGCAATAGCAGTGGCAGTATCTTTAAATGTTTATAGATAAAAACAAGTAAAAATTATGAAGAGTGAGTGCTCAACTAGGAGATACCCTCTGTCTAAAACAGTATATAAAAAATATTCATAATCAATTTACATAATTTCACTTTTTGGTATTAAAATCAAACAAATTTAATTCTAAATACATTTATTGAATCGAAATTTTCACAGCAGTTTTATCTAGTTTAGTTTTAAAGTCAATCAAATATATAATTATAAAATATGTACTTATTACACTCATTTATTCCTAAAATTAGTTTATTTAATTAAAAAAAAAACAAATCCTGGTAATGTAACTTTTAGATCTGTCGATCATTTTTAGCCGATGCTTTTCAATTTTAAATGTGATTTGGATATAAAAAATACACGAAATACATGTTTTTAAATTTATCGAACGCTGTGGGATTACAAATTGTTTTAATATCCTGTCAAATTATATTTAATACCATATAAGTGTTATAGAGTATCGGACCTAACTTTTCTTGTATCCATTTGGAATGGCTACAGGGTATAAAGTGGTAGATGGAACTGGGGAACTAAGACCAGTCGCAAGTTCGAGTTTGAGTTCGGGGCTTTGGCTCGATTACCAGTTCGTGAACGCGACAGCAGCAGACAAAGAGCAGCCTTTGTGCAAACATATACAGAAAGTCTAATACGAACATCGAGGCGATTGCTCGCTTAGAAAAGACCGAGACAAAGTTGGTAACGAGCGGGCGGCGAAGAGCGGCAATGAGGGAGCGGGCGTAACAGGCCTCAGGCCTGTCCTCTCAGTTAGTGAGTGCCAACTTCTTGTTTCCTTCTTGGATATTCCGGTTCTGTCTGGCTATGAGAACGAGCGAGAGTGAGAGAGAGGGACTCTCTGCCACTGTACGACAGAGGCAAACGTAATTAATGATCCCGAAAACGCTGACAGCAGCGCCGACTGAGATTGCCGGAGACCATGGAACGCATGTTTCGGTTTATGCTGAGTGGAGCTGTTGTTTTTGAATCAGACGAAATGAAACACAGGTGCGGATTAGGGTCACTCAGCATGACGGAGACTGAGGAGCAGCCATAAATTGTGTGATTGTGTTTGAAAACAGTTGAGGACTCAAACAAAAAGAAATACAAGCAAAAACAAATGTTGCATTGAATTATGGTTTTATTATATCAACTGCACTTTAAATGTTAATGAGTGCCTATAAAATTAACATATGAATTGGACAGATAATTTCGATCAATAATACGTATTAAACATTTTGGTGAAACTCCTATAAAATTTTTAAACATACATTTAAGACCTGTTCCGGGTTTGAATTTTTTCTTTTGCGAATTTTAAATTCTAATAAAAGCAGACTTATTAAATTCTAATCGGAATTTAAACCCGGAATATCCCTTTTTTGTGTATAAATATACTTTTATTTAATGTGTAATTAAATGTAATACGTGCGGCGTAAAACAGTGTACATTCAAGGAATTACACTCAATTGATTAAGAAACTAAGCTAGAATCTGTTAGAAAAACTGGGTTAAATGAATGGAGTAAACCGAAAAATGCAATCACAATGCGGTTAGTTAGCTACATCTGAAATAAAACTTGAATCACAAAATTAAAACTGTGGAGGTTGCAAGGTCTGTTGATTCATTAATGTAAGGCTATGAAATAATAATAATAACACTCATTTAGAAAAGGCTGTGATAAAAAGTACTATATTATAAACGCATGCCTTGGTATATATCCAGAAAATGTATTGTTATTCAAACTTATATAATCTTAGTTATGGAAATTTTATTATTATTTATTACGAATACAGTGTTCACTATGAGATTGTAGCACCAACAAAAACATTTTAATCATCACTTTTTTTAAGAACTTTAAACTATTAATCTCTAATATTAATTTTTTGTGCTTTAGCTATTTTAAGGTAATTTGTTGTATATATTTATTATTATTATTATATTTTTGAGTACTATGTTATTTCCAGAAACTTCTCTTGTTCACTTTTGGTTTTTATTAAAAAAATTTTTCGGAATTTATGACTTTTTTGTAACTTCTAGTCTTATAATATAATACACAAATGAGTTATTCCGGCGCATAGAACCAACTTTGATCAAACAAACAAACACACATTCAATGAAGAAAAATAAAACACATTATATACAGACTCGAATGGTCGAGATATGTGGTATAAGAAGTTGTAATACAACTGGTTGCTGTAGTATTTGTAGAATGCTGTGGCGAGTCTGAACGAACAAGCGAATGAACCACAAAAACAACATCAACAACAACAAATAAACGTATAGACAAGTTACACGTACTATAAAAACAACAAGAATGACAGGAGCTACAGAAAACGGCAACTAACGCAATGTGGAACCGGTTCAAACTTACACAAGCATATGTGCATGTGTGTGTGTGCGTGTGTGCAGCACACAAATCCAAACAAAATGACCAAAAGCCAACAAGAAGATGAGACAACACAGCAACAGCACGAAGAAGAAAAGCACCAAGAAAAAGAAGTGCGAGAGACGGCAGCAGCAGCAGCAGCAGCAGCGTACCAAGTATGTATGTAATCGCCACAAACACATACATACCGGCACACACACACACACACACATGGTATATAAACACTAAAGTACACAGAGAGCATGCGTTGGCAACATCATATAATCGGCTACCTTTTTTTCGTTTAGTTTATTTACGCGTTTTCTTTTCATATTCTTGAACTTCAAAAAATAAAAAATAAAAATATGACAAAAATCGAACAAAAAGCCAGCATAAAATAAATACAAAAAAAATATCAACAACAACGTCGCGACGTTGTCGGCAGCCAAGCTGTCAGACAGCTACTGGTGTTAAACGTACATAGTACATACTATACTGTAGTATGTAGTAAAATAGCAACAACAACAGCAAACACAATGGCACACACACATATGTACACACATACAAACACATGCCCACAGGCAAACGCTGACAACGCTGCGTATACGCGACGCGTTGCTGCTTATCGACTGTTGCTGCTGTAGTTATTGCTGTAGCAGTTGCTGCTGCTGCTGTTGTTGCTATCCGCTTCATAATGCAGCTAATGCTCAAGAGTGCTCGGATCTTGTGCTGATTGTTGATGAATCTGCAGACTACTTTCGGCCCCCAAGTGCCAGCCAAGAGATGATGCCAAGAAATCTTTAGCTGCCCTTAGCACAGACATTACAAATGATTTTCAACTCAAAGAAATCTACAAAAAAAAATGACATTTGGCTGACACCGATGTTTAAAATACCCTACTTGAGTCTAACTTTGACAAAGCAATTTAAATTCTCTATAAATCACAATTATCTTGAAAACCATGAGATTCTTATAGAACAAACTTAATTATTGGAATACTACGTTTTTAAATGTAAAGAACTAATTCTAATTGTAAATTTTCATCAATTCTTTAAATGTCGAATTAATACTGCGGCAAAAAACTGATTCCAACTGCTTCAAACATTATCATAGTTTTTACATATAATCTGCATAATTAAGTTATATAAACTATGTTATGCCTATTGAGATTTAATATGTACATATATATCTTAAACAATGCTTGCCAAGTATTTATAGAAGCATTTGAAAAGTTTAATATTTTAGTTTTTTGAAATCGTATTTTGTCATCCAATATTGATAAGTTTGTCCATCTAAATATTTGCAGCAGATCATGTTACAAACTTGTTTCCATATTTACCATTCCCTTTCCGTCTTTAACTCTTGAAGAATGCATCATTTAGTTGATTTACTACTGTCTGCCGTTGCCGTCGGTTCGCATCTATCTTTGGCACTGTGTTGTTGTTGTTACTACTGCTGTTTCTGCTGTTGCTGTTGGCCATATGATGCCATGGGCATTTGGACACGAACGTGGAATTTTGTATAGTCGCTACAATAAAGCTCATATACATAAGACTATTACAAATGCTTTTCTTTTCATTTTGTGTTTATATTTCGGATCTTGGCAGCGCTCGGTTTTTTTTATTTCATCCTCTTTTTTTAATCTGTCTGGGCTCTACATGATCTTGTTTTGCTTCGGATTTAAGCAGTTTCGAGTTTTTTTCTTTTAGTTTCTGTGATGGATTGATATTGAAGTTAAGCATAACTATGTAAATAAGTACATGTGTGTGTGTGTGTGTTTGTGGTCGTTGCGGCTTTTAAACTTTAATGATCTCGTGTAAACAATAATCCGATGCAGAGGATTATGTGAGACATTTGAAAATAAATACATATGCATGTAAGTCCAACAAGACAGCTTCAGGCCTTCAACCAGATTAAGTTTTTCGCTTTAAGTTGGTAATATTAAAACCGAAATATGCTCGCATTGCATAAATTAAATGAATTGAAGGGCTCATTTAAAATATATAGTTAAATAAAAAATATATATTAAAAACGAACAGTTTATATAAAACTTTTAAACTTTGCATTAAAAATGCAAAAAATGTTTACTGTGTATTTAAAAAAAAAAAACTGGAACCTGTCCATAAACAACGCACTTGTCCTGCCATAAAAGGCCCCACTATCTCTAAGCGTAAAAGAAGCAGAAAAAACTAGACAAACGTGCGCTGTATAATAAAGTTAATGGAAACTATGAAATCAATTTGTTAAAGAAAAAAAAAATACACATAAATAAATTTATAAACAAACAACGTACGAGTATTTGGAAGTAAGATTTTCCGCGTTTGCTTCACCAAACCATCCTCAAGTGTTAAAACACATAAGCAAGCAAAAAAATCGTGTCTTTTCGGCGTAAAGAAGAGCATATTCCGTTTTACATTTTTACTATGACATAATATGACAGTCAACTATTTAAAATTTTTAAGATTATATTAATCATATTTTCATATTATATTATATATATAATATAATAATCATCTAATAAACATATTTAAAACTGCGTATATAGTACATTTTTTAGTTTTTTTTATCAAGGTTGCTTGGAACCCAACCGTTTATAACCCGGATTCCAAAAAAAAAATAACTAAAATAAATATCACAGCGTATCAGTGGTTTAGTTTACTTACAATTTATATTACCTTAGCAATTTTTTGGAAAAAATTATAAGGCTCCTTAAAAAAAAATACAAAAAAAAAAAACACAACCACTGTTCATTGTTGTGAACCGAACCTAAAGGCGCGATGCTGGGTGTAACTATTTACCGAACCGAACCATTTATTTTTGGGTTTGAAAACATAACTTTAACTTTACATGTTTTTATTAAGTGATTGCAATTATGTGTGTCAACAGGGTATCATAAAGTCGCAAATTATTGACTGCACTGTTCTTGATTTTATTGTTAGTTTTGTTGTATTGTTTTATGAGCAACGACATCGGCGATTGCGCCGAGTGTCGCTGTCGTGTCTGGCAATTGTTTTAAACGTAATCGGCCTGTATGTGTGTGCGTGTGTGTGTGTGTGTATGTGCCAATTGTGTTTATGTGAAACAAACAATTTTTTGCGGGCTTCATTAAAATTCCTAGAAACTCGACCACTCCGAATGTTCTCTAATTACAAACAATTTCAATGCAGCAGCGGCGACGGCGGCGTCGGTCGCAAGGGGCAAACTGTTGCTATTGTTTTTGTATTTTTCATGTAGTATTTTTGTCAGATTTGCATTTTGCATTTTGCCAAACAAAAGCACACACACACACACACACACACACACACAAATACCCATAAAAGAGAGTCAATCAAAATAATTACAGCAACAAAATCAAATTGGGTAGTTTGCGAGCGAGAACAAAAACTCAAATAATAAATGTCAATTGAGCACGCGTTTCACTATCGTTGTTGTTGTTGCTGTAGTTGTTGCATATACGGTAAATAATCAACGACTCGTTGTCGTTGTTTTGTTGTTGCTAAGTGCGTTTAGTAATTTGCTGGTAATTATCACTCACGCACAATCAAAAGTAAATTAGACGGCAGAGAGGGTGAGAATGAGAGGGCTGCAGTGAGTGAGTGCTAATTATACAAACACTTGCACACGTGTGTCAGAAGTTAGTGCATGTGAGTGAGACCGAGCGAGTGAGTGCAACTGCACAGTGGTGCGTAGCCTGGCGGATTTTGATGGTCGCACACTGACAGAAAATGCATTTACAATGGCCTCTATTGCATTTTTTTTTGTCAATTAATGCGATGTTTATTAAAATTTATTAACAGCTTACTGGCACTGAAATTATGCACAGTATTGAAAAAAATAAGAAATTAAATTAATTGAAATTGTGTGTAAAACACAAGCTTTTCATTTCGGTAGCTGATGTCAAAAGCTAATCTACAATTCAAAGCTTTATGTTTAGATAATATCTACATTGTTTAGCTCATTTCGAACGTTTCTCTTTTTTTTATTTTGTTTATTGTCAGGCTGACAAGCTTTCTGTGCAGAGTATTATTCGAAAATTTTACATAGATAAAATTATAATGGGAAACACAACAAAAGAACAAAAAATAGTATTTTCGGTATAATTTGTATGTCGATATAGTAGTGAGTAACAATAACAACAGAAACAACAATTGAAAACTTCTCTCTCTGGCCTGACCAGCTACAACACAAAGCAGATGCACTATGGTCACTCTATTTTAGCCAGCATGAGTGAACAGGCGAGCGCGAGAGAGTACGAGAGTATCACTATTTACGCGTGCTTATATGCTGCTGTACGTATGTGTGTCGCACCGTAGAAATGAATGAAGCGAGCGTCGCAGCTGCAGCTACTGCCGCTGCCGCTGCCTGGCGTAAGAGCAAGTGTAAGTTCCTATACGTGTGTGTGTTTGCATGTGTAAAACAAAGAATCATGAAATTTTCCAATTGGCAAATACACAACATGAGCCAGAGAGTGAGAGCGAGAGAGCGTTGTGAGTGAGAATTTGCGCTTACCGTTTTGCTTATTGACGTAGGCGTCTGCTGCTGCTTCTGCTGGCTGCGTATACTTTGGTAAGTCTGTGTGTGATTGTTTTTTTTTTTTTGTCACTCGTGTTATTATTTTTGCCCAGGGGCTGGTTGCGTTGTGGTTTTTGTTATGCAAAATGGCATAGAATATTTTTTTCTTCTATTTTTTTTTTTATTAGCGCACGGAACACAAACACATTTTAAAATTATTTAACACTGCTTATGTACAATATATTAGTGTGTGTTTGTTTGCATGTGTGTTTTACAATTAGTGACAGCTAAAACATAGATGATATTTTTTCTTTTTTTAATTTATTTTGATTTTGTTGACTGTGCCGCGCTGCGCAACACGACTGCGACTGCGACTGCGACTGACGCAGCGACTTTACCGTGAAAAATTTTCATTCATTGAGGAAAATTGAAATGAGCTAACGAACAAACGAACCGAACGAACAAGCGAAAGAGCGAGCGAGAAACGACAACGACAGTGTTTGTTTGTATGCGTGTGTGGTTGGGGCTCTCTCTAACAGTGTTGCCAACTCAGCACCGTTCAACAAAAATGCTCCCAAAACGAGGCGAGCATTTAACGTGCAATTCGTATGAAGAGCTAAGCGTAAACACGCACACACACACACAATTACATTCTTTTTCGTCTGATTGCGCCCCCACACTCACACTAACACACGCATCGAGTGAGTGAGTGCGAGAATCTCAACGCAACTCTGGTCACACAACAGACGGCGCGTCGACGTTGGCAGCGGCACGTGTGTGTGCGATGTGTATGCAGCTGTGTATGTGTGTTTGCTTTAGTCGTTCGCTTGAATTTCTTTGCTCTCTCTCGCTCTCTTACACGCGCATTTCATTTTAGCTGGCTCGCTTCGATTTTCTTATTGTTGTTGTTATTATTATTATTGTTTAAATTGCTTATTAATTCAATATTCAAAATTAACAATTACATTAAATAACTCGAAACTGACCGTTTTTGCCCCACTCACACACGTACAATTGGAGGCACCATCGCAAATTACATTTCCTTGCTGCTACATTTTTCATTAATTTGTTTCTATTAATTTTGCAACGTTTCGTCGGTTTGCGCGTAATCGGATTGCTTATATGCACTGCATCTGCATATGTTTCTATATATGCATGTGCATATGTATTTTGAGTTGCTAAGTGTTAGCACAAAATTCAATTGTTGCTAACTTCCACATTCGAACGTATGTTCGCACCACGAACGTCTCTTGCAAACTAAATCGCAGTGGCAACTCTAAGTCGACGTCATGTCCAACACAACAGCAAGGCTGTAAAATACCAAAAACGCGTCAAAATATACTAACATGAAATTTCAAAGTGGTAGCCCTGGTAAGTACTCAATAGTTAAAGTATTAATTTTAACTATTAACAAAATAAATTACAGTTATGCCAAATCTTAAAATTATTGCTTTGAAATTCCAACACTAAAAGCAAATATTCAATTTTAAAATCAGAGTAATAATAAAAGATTTTTCTTACATGTGGCAGCTCCGTTATGCCATTAAAATTGGCGGCAAATTTGACTTATTTAATATTAATTTTCATTTATTGCCACGTTTGTTTTTATTAGTAACAGATACATATATATTAAACTCAATTATATATTATATATATTAAATATTTTTATTTTTCCCTGCACTTATTTATTTATTATATTTGCAATATAAGGATACTTTAAGGGATTATTAAGCAAAGATATGGGCACCCTAAGCAATTATATACTTAGTGACCGTTAGATTAAACTTTACAATTATCAAAAAATTAAAGAATTTTAAACTTAAGTAGTGAATTAATATTTAATGTTGGCACATGATACTTTGGTTCGTTATGTTGAATAAAATGTATCGCATGTATAATTCTATTGCAGGTGAAAATGGTAAATTAAACAAATTAATCATATGCTTTTTAATGTTCTAAAAAGTCGTTTAGCATATAACATTATTATAAAAATAGAAATAAATATTACTTGCAATTTATAAGCATTCGGTTCTATAGTATTCATATATTTAGTAATATTTCCTGAGTTTTGATTAATGTATTTAAGTACATTTTTCTTTATAAAAATGTATATACATTGCTGCTTATGCTGCTTTAATTAGAATTAACTAATTTACCTGTAAGAAATAAATTAATTTAATTATTCCCTGAATTGAAAATGGAAATCGGTAAAAGGGTATATTGATTTTGAAAGAAAGACAAGCTGAGATGATTTAGCCTTGTGCGTCTATCTGTCCGACTGTCTGTATGAACGCAGCGATCTCAGAAGAATGATGATCCAGACGTTACTAAAACTCGATATATTTCACTTGTCCGTCCAATTTTTATACTCGTTCCCGAAGTGAAACTAGTTATTTTTTCACGAAGTGAAACTAGAATATTGGGTTTGTGCAATGTCCGTTATACTGTCCGCCTGTCTGTACCCCCCCTCCTCATTTTTATTTTCGAAAAATTTTTTTTTTCCAAATCTAGAATTGCGAATTTTTGATATTAATTGATTGTGTTAGTCATAATTATTATAAATATCAACATCAAACCCGGTTCTGAGGCGGTCAAATTTTTTGTCAAAAATCATGCCAAAATTGGCAAAAATTTTGACAAGTAAAGCTCTCGGACCCATAGCTCCCATACTTCAAACTTCCATATCTTTGTCAAAACTGAACCGATTTT
>SCDS01001005.1:6987-36576 GCA_004149465.1 Drosophila nigromelanica | reverse complement strand
TTTCATGTTTAATCGATTGCGGTTATCATAATTAGTATAAAAAACAACATTAAACCCGATTCTGACGGGGTCAAATTTTTGGTCAAAAATCATGCCAAAATTTACAATAATTTTGACAATTTTCGGATCTATAGCTCCAGCATTTTCAACTCCCATAACTCTATCCAATCTGAACCGATTTTCATAGTTTATGGCGTTTTGGTCATGATATGTCATTTAGATTGACTCTGGATTTAAGGAATATTCATTATTGAAAATAGTGTTTTCATTTTTTCTAAGTTTTTAAGAATATGTATTTAATAATTTATTTTCTTTTTTAAATGGATCCGTTAACAACTTTTTCGGGGCAGAGCCAAAGCTTACACACTTTTTGTGCACTTGACTGGCTTTATTTGCTTTCAAAAAAAATTTTTTTTAATGCGAACCTCCTTGAATTCCTGCTGCCATTTCTCTCTCATTGAATATTCAAACAGCTTCGCTGCGAACTAACCCAATCAAGTGCTCATTAATTTTTCCTGGCATAAGGTCCTGCGCCACTCAACGTTCTCATCAGGCGCAGCCTCGAAAACTTGATGAAGCACCGCAAAATTTGCTCATATGCAAATTTTTAAGGCATTTGCCGAGAAAAACCCAACCACCCAACCATCTACACCGAAGTTGTTGTGTTCGTGTTGGGTTTCTTTTGTGGTTGAGCTTCTTTTTTTTTGGAAGTATTTCAACGTGCTGTTTTCCTTTCTCCTTCATTTTGGCATTGTTTGCCTGTCTTGGCTCTGTGTTTACCCCTGCCATCTCATTGCCGCTTCATTAGACGCGCTGCCTATCAACAGGCGCTTGGCCAAAAATTGCTGCAAGGATATGAGTTGTTAGTTAATGTTATGGTGCCACATTTCCGGCAACGGCTGCCACTGACGAGACGTTGCCTAATTTTTGAGTGACGACGACGAGGAGGACGAACATTTTTGGCTGGTGCTGGCTCACATTTTCCTTATGACTTGTCCTTGGGATTTCTTTTTTCTTTGGCTGTTCTGGTGGCGAACGCTTAAACTGTCGTTTAGTTAATGATGTAGTATGTAGTTGCTTCGACTGCGATTGTTAAGCTGGGTCTCCTTTACATACTCTTCTCCCACTCTTTCTCTCACTCTGCCTATCAGCCCGCATGCCTCATCTGGCACAATTTCCACTTTCTTTGACGTCGCCGGAAGTTGCCAGTGGCTGTTAAAGCGGCAACAAAAAACCGGAGGGGAAAAAAATTTGAGACAACTCTTGAAAGCCGCCAGCCAAAAAATTGGTTGCTGTTTGGTGGGATTTCTGGCTGCCTGCTGGCAACACTCGAGACGATGACACATGATTTTTCTTTGCTTTTAAATTTTTGCTTTTTAATTTTGCCCTGCGCATATCTGAGTGTCTCGTATTTTTATTTTTCGCGGCCATGTGTATTTATTGTGCCGCATGTACATATGTTAAAATATGTCAGCGAGATGAAAATTTTATGTTTGGTTTAAAAACTTAATTATTCTATATTATAGGAATAATACTTATAATTTAACTAAAATCAATAATATAAATTCTCTAATGGTAAATCATTAAGATGCAAATTTGCAGAAAATATTTGTATATCGCGTTATTTTATTTAAAATAACTATTTAAAGTAGTAAAAATATTGGCTTTAGATAATTAGTTTTCATTATATACAACATTTTCTTATTGCTTCTTTATTAATTTTTAAAATATTGCCTATATAGTATTTACATATTTGTAGCTTAAATATTTTGTTCATTCTGATTATATATTAAAGCTATATTGTTTTAATAAATATATCAAATACAAAATGCATAAAATACAACTTTGGCAGAACAATTTAAAGCTATCATGGGAGCAACAAAGTTCATTTAAATAGCTCGAAGCTCCCGAAGCATGCAACAATGTTACAATTGGCAGCAACAAACAGGCCACAAAAAGCCAAGAGAAAGCCGGAAATTTTAATTGTCACATTTCGAGCACCGCAAAACACATGAGACCTCCCCGAAAAACGAGATTGAGGACACAGACGCAGCAGCGCCTAATTTTGTGCTACACAATAAAACAGCCAGGCAATTTATGAAGCAGGGGGGGAGGGAATGGAAAAGGGTTAAAAGGAAATGCTCAACAACATGTCTTGCCCCATGTTTATTTGTAGTGTTGTTGTTTGTGTGTTTCGTTCTTGGTCCTTGCTGCGCACTTTTATGGTCATTTTAATTGTCGTCTGTGTTTAGAGGCTGCAGCTGTGATAAAATATTCTGTGGCAGGTTCTTTGAACCTCCCCACCCACTAAACTTTAACAGAGCCTTGCAAATTAGTTTCATTGATGGCCACCTGATTCAGCTATATATGTATTTATATATATATAGAGAAATTGTTTCCATTCTGCAGCAGCGTCATTAAAAATTATGATTATGACGAACGGGCAAACAATTAAAAGGCATCAAGTGCAGCACAACAACAAGGGCGAAGGACACAGAGTTGATGATAATTGCAGAGAAACAAAGAAGGCAACAACAACAACCACAGCAACTACAAAGCCAAAACCGGTTATTTCATTTTCTGTTTTTGTCAAACTAACTGCATGTCCTTGCACTGCTGTGTGCACAAGCCACAATGAATGGCAAAATAAAGAGGCCACGCCCCCGCCTTTAAACAGCCCACATACACAACAATTAACAAAACGTAGGAAGCACATTATTATGATTATGAGTTCTCGTCCTTTTTGGGTTCACGTCATTGTGCGTCCGTCGGGGCTCCTTTCTTGGCAGGTTCACTTTAAAAATGGCAACTCAGTTGTTTTAATTGTTGCTGTGGCTGCACTTTCTAAATGTGTGTGCCAGTAAGTGTGTGTGTAGTTGTAATTATGCTTTTATTATTGTTGTTCTTTTTGCTGCTGCTTGTTCAGAGTCCTGGCTGTTTGAGGCTGTTGATTACGTCTGCAATGCGGTGCAGAAGAGCTGGAGTTAAGGCTGTTTATAATTGTTGCATACATTCGAGCGCTCGCTTTAAATGCAACTTCACAACGGGTAGTTGAATGGTCTGTGTTCTACACTTAGCCCTAATTTACTAATATCTCGAAATGACAGAATGTAATTTTATTTTAGAAAAAAAGTATATGTAAATCTGAAAGGACTTGGTAAACAGTTAAGCTAAAGCTAGATTTTCCTTTCCATGCAAAATAAAACAGTGAAAGTGTTCATTTCATTTAAGCTCAAAAATGAAATACAAGTTGGAATCATTCTTCATAAAATACACTCATTTAAATATTATTTAAATGAATTTAATAACACTTTTCATGCGTAAACTATTTTGAAGTAGATTTTAATTTAATTTAATATAGGAAATATTATTTTTTTTCTTGAATCCAAAATGAATATTTATTTTTGAATTAACTTATTAAAGCGTAATTTGCCCGAGCATGTTTGTGTACACCTTGTATAATTTAAATTCTTGTCAAACTCCTAAGCAAATACAATTGGATATATTTGAATTAAATACAATTTTCATTTGGCTGTCTAAAAACTCATTTCGGTCAGTTTTTCACAAAATAACTTGTTTAATTATCACTTCAAGCGGTTTATTTGGGTTAGCTGGCACAGCACACAGACACCCACACCCACCCACACACACATACTGACAGGGTTGCCATGCCTAAATGCATTTGAAAAGGATTCTTTTTCATTTTGGTTTTCAACAGTATTATGAAAGCAAACTTTTCACTTTAGCTATTCTACTTTTTTTTAACCATAAATAATTTTGGTATTCTGTTTATTTTTTGCGTGTAAAATGTAATTAAAGCGCCAGCATACTTTAGAGTTGCACGGTGCTTCCCCACAAATGATGCCATGCAAACTACAAATAGGTCCAGGCCAAGTAATTTCTATAGAGCAGCTGCAGTATGTGCAAATTTCATGGCTTGTGGTTGGGGTTTCGTTGGATTACATAAAATGTGGCTAAGAGTGGTTATAATGCTATCTGCCCTTCCCTCTCTCTCGGGTTGCCCCATCTACTCTCTACCTCTCTTTTCCTATCTGTGTGTGTTTGAGTTTTACTTTTCAATGCGGCTTTGCTTAAACAAAAAAAAATAAAATAAAATAAAAACCAAATAATGTCAAGAGAGACTTCGCACATTCGCGTAATTAGGAAACTTGCTACGCACTTGACTCGCTTTGCCTGGTCGAGTAGGGGGAGGTTGCGGGGAGCGGCTTAGATCAACAAGCGACCAACTTAAATGTATGTAAAACAAAACTGAGAACTCTTCTGCTAATCTAGTCTAGGTGTTCAGGCATGTACACAAAATAAAACTAGGTTAACGTGTGATAAAATCGTTTAAATAGAATATAAACATTCTTGACAGAAATATTTAAAAAATCTGGCTACCACATCTTAACTTTATAATATTTCAAGGATTAGCTGGTTTAACATACAATATTTTTTTTTGAAAAATCAAAAAGTTGAAAATTAAAAAAAATACGGGTTTTCAAAGCCATACCAAATCCAATTTTTATACTTTTTGACGGCACAAAAATTAATTTTGAAAGAAGTGTTTACTTTCAATTATTTACGGGTTTTCTTTTTAAGCTTGAAAAGGGGACTATCATTTAAAATTTTTAAGCAGTTCAAGGACCCCCTCTTGAAAGGGTACAAAGTGGAGCAGTTATTTTCCATTAAACGCTGCTGCTCAGCTTCAAACAAGAGAGCAAAAACACGAACAGCATAATTGATGCCTCCCGGGAGCTGCGATAAAAACAAATCAGCGAGGCACACACACCAACGCACACACACACACCAGGACACACACGCGCAATCCAATATGCGTGGGTTGGTGTGGCACACACACACATATATATACATATATATATATATATATAAAGCGGACCATCAGTGCATGCCCCCAACCAAAACATGCCCTGAACGCAGCTGTCTCGACTGACAAACACACACACACATACTCATTGTTGGCAGCTTCGCTTAATATAATTCACACCATTAAACCAAGAGCTGCGGCATTTGCCCGGTTAGACATAAATTTTTATAGACAACACCCCTTTTGGGGTGGGGGGTTGGCTGGGTGGTTGATAGTAGACAACCCCCAAACGAAATATATGAAGTGTGCGCTTATTTCTTTTTGTGAAGGGGGAACAGGGCAGAGGCCAAGCGAGTCGCAGCGCAGCGGTCGCTTATCAGCGTTGTTTTGGCTTTTTAGACAGTTCATTTTTTTTGTTTTTTGTGTTGTTTTTTTTTCGTTATAAATTTGCGTTGGCTTTTTATGCACACACACCTAGCCAACCCCCCAAGCTGGCTAAAGTTTCGGGCCTCCGTCCCTTGCAACCCCTTAGCCTTTTAGCTTATCAACGCGTTATGCCAAAGCGCAAACACACACACACACATACACACACACACACATACTCAAGCACACACGCAGCAACGTCACAACTTGAGTTTCAGTTTGCCGGTATCCCCTAGGTAGGCGCCCGAGGTTTGCTCTGAGCCTGATGATTGTGGTTGGGTGGGTTGCAGCTTGAACCAGAGCGAGGGGGAGGGGGAGCGGAAAGGGCGCAATGATTATGTGTGTTGCTATGCGCTACTTAGCCTAATGTAAACCGTGTGCATGGCTCGCTGCGCAGCGACAGCAAAGGCAATAACAAGCAGAAGAAAACTGCTACAGCTGAAATGCTTGGCAGGCAAATACCCTGTAAGCAGCGCCGAATTCTAAAAAATATGTTTCAAATTCAAAGAGATTAAATGAATTCCAATTTCACAAAAATAAATTATTTTACTATATTTCACTATATACTATATTTCTAAATATACATATAATATATGACAGTTTTGCTCCCTTGTTACCAAACATTCCTAATACCCTCTATAGATACAGGGTACAACAACACTTTGCTGTTCGGCGAAGCTTGGTCTATTCGCTGGGCTGGTTTACCAGAAACCCTCGGCATACATTGACACAGAAATTGCGGGGGATGCGGGATGGCGCTTAAACTTGTGCCAGAGCTGTTGCCTTAGCCACAAACTTTAACCCCATATACACCTATAAATTCCTAAGGAAATGCTTTGCCAGCTGCAAAAGTGTTCAACGGGCACGTGGCAGCAACTTTTGGCCGACTAATATCTAAAATGCCAAAAACCCAGCAAAGAAGGAGAAAAAGGAGCAGCAGCAAGGTGCTTATTAGCAAAGTGCATTCTTTACTCTCACTAGCTTTTCTTCATTTAGTCAGTATATATAGTATATATATATACCTATATATATAGTATATCAGCTGGCTGGTGTGGCTTCAGTTGCATATTTTAAACTTGTTGAGCGAAAATTAAATTTTTAATGAATTTTCGTGCGCAAAGTTTTCACGTGAGCCAAAAACTATAGCCAGCCAGGTTTTAGTTTCAGCTAAGGGCTTTCATTTTGACCGAGTTGCTGTTGCCCTTTTTGTTTTTTTTAGATTTAATTAAAACATTCCTTGAGCTGCGCTTAAAGTGTTGAAAATGCTGTAGAATTAATGCAACAAAGCTATTAAAAAGTTCAGTTTCATTTATTTTCCGTGTTTGCTTTTTTTTATTGTTTGGCAAACTGTTTAAAGCTGTTGCTTAAGCTGCTTGTGAGCAGGCAGTGAATAGATTTAGGCGGAGGAAAGGGAGGAAAGGAAGGGTACACGAACCTGCGCCTGCTGTGCCATATATCAAAGGCGCTGCCAAACCAAGCAAAAGCCATTGCCTGCTTTTGGGCGCCCGGTCAAAAACACACGCACACACCCATTTACAACAGCGACGGCACTTCAGCCTTATTGATTTTCAATTAAAAATGCACAAACTCCAAGCCAATTAGCCTAGTTTTCGACGGGCTGTGGCAGCGACAGCGGCGGCGTCGACAGACAACCTGGAATGCGCCTGCCTAAAATGCTGCAACGGAAATTGCTTACAACAACAATTACCAGGACAACAATTTCCATGCGGGGCACAACGACAGAAGAAGGGACATGCAAGACTGCAAGCGCCACATGATTCGGCATAAAAGCTGACACGTATTGTTATTGGCTTATGGACTTGAAATGGGATGGGAAATTCGTAGTTGGTTGAGAAAGTTGGTAACTATCAACTATTACATCTAATATATCGATAGTGGTACCAATCGATAATAGCATAAATGCATGTTTACGTATCATCGATAAGCATATTATACATACTTAATAGTTCAGATTTTAAGTTGTTTACCATAAACGATAAATTTGGCTATTGATAATTTTGACTATCGACAGTTTATTTTAACCGATAATTTAGATGACTGAGAGCTTATCTCAGCGTTGATTTTAATTTGGTTAACCAAACCACAGATTTGAAGCTGGTTCTATCAATTCGATTAAATCGATAAAATAATTTGAATAAACACAAAATATTTTTTTATCGATTCGTTAATTGGCATGAATTAATCATGCATAAATTCGTGCTATTTCAAAAATGAAAAATAAAACATGATCAATAATTCATGTTAAACAATAAATTCTCAGGTCAATAAATGACTTAAAAAAAGTTTAAAAAAATCGATACATTCAAAATAACGATACATTTCAAAATTACATTATTAAGTATTGTATCAAATTTTAATAATCCGAACTGCTAAACCAACTTATTTGTTGAAATTGTTTTTCTTTTTATTTTTACAGGGAATTCGAAGTGTTAGCAACCAAAACCTAAGATTCGTTTTCTTGCTTGAAGTGTGCGCACACACAAAAGTTTTTCGGCTGCAAGGTGTTGACATTGTTGACGAGTCATCACACAGTGCTCGCTGCATTAGAAGTACTTCAGCTGGCCACGCCTCTCAGCCTGCCATGGCGCAAAAGCCATAATTGCAAAGCAGCCGCTAATTCACATAGACCAGACGACAACTTGACAGGGACAAGTTGAGTTGAGGTGAGTTGGCAGGCGGCGAACTGTTCAAATGACTCGCTGATTGCTGCGAGCGGGTTGCAGCAACAGCAGCAGCAGCAGCAACATCAGCAGCAGCAAACAGCAGTTTTGATTGACTGACTGACTGGAGGAGTGCGGAAGTGTGTTGTTTTTAAGGGTTGGGCGGTGGGTGGTGCCTCCGTTTATTGGCTGCACCATGTGGCGCTGCGCTGGCTGCCGCAAATGTTGCTAACGATACTTTGGCTGGCACTCTTGGCCCAGACGTTGGCGGCTATGTCAGTGGCCCAGACGACGCCTGTCAGCGTCTAGGCATGCGAATTTCGAATGCAATTTTCGGTTTTAATTCTATGTGATTGTGTGTGGCTGGCTGTTGAAAAAGTGTTGCATACTTATGTGCGTGTGGCAGGGAATGACAGCTTTAACCTGAGTGAATAAGGAGAGAGGTAAGCAAACAAAGAGGGCAGGGGAGGGAGGCGGGTCAAACGTTATGTTGCAGCCTGTTTATGTCTATGTTGCTGCAGCTGCTCTTTCCCTCTAAATCTCTTCTCCCTTTCCGACTGTCTGTCATTTTGCAAACGCATTTGGCCGGAAATGATATCCACTGTGTTAAAGTCTGCATGTTAAACTCTAGTTGTGTTATTGTTATTGTTGTTGTTGTGGCTGTCGTGTCGTGGTGTTGCATTTGCCGCTTCGTTGCACCGTCGATTGGCAAACCGGCAACAACACAGCCTTTGCCTTCAAGTGGCCAATGCACACGGACAGGTCAACAGACAACCTGCAAAGTTGTGTGTAGGTATGAGGAAAAATAGAGCGATAGAAACGATATGAAGAAGTAAAGCAAATCAATGGGTAAATAGTTCTGTGCGCTTTGTGCAACTGTCAGCTGTGTGTTTCTGATCGGTAAAGATCAAATATAGTTGGCGTACCTCCGAAACAAATGCACAATAATAAGATATTATTCACAAATCGAATCACACATTGCTCAGTGAAGTGAATAACGAGCATTTAATTTAGAAATAGATGAAAAAACTATGCAAATTAGTTGTATAATTTTTATTATAATATTTAATATTACATAACTATACTTGTTAACAGAAAACAAATATAAAAATATCTTATTTATTATATTAACCTTTAATTTAATTAAATTCATATTTAAAGATTTATTTCATTAGGGAAGCCAGCATTATTATACCTCACAAGATCCACAAATTAGCCCACAAGTTACCCATTTCATTTTATTCTTGTGCACATTGCCCTTTTTACTGAGCCCATTTCAAAATCGTATCCACGTAAAACCTAAATGTTAATGTTAACAATTTCTATAAAAAAAAGTATCGTTGCGCAGCACTTGAAACAGAAGAAAAGATAACCAAAAAAAAAATCGTTACACGCTGCGTATGCGCAATGTGTGTAAATTGGCAACAAAGCACATAAAAGCGATTTGGCGTCTTAAAAAAGAAAAGGAAAGCAGAACCCCAAAAAAAAGAAAACCGCTTTTAATTCTTTTTTAAGCAACGTAATAAAATTATGCAGCCACGGCATAAACACGGCAAATAAATAATATGCACAGAGGGTTGTGCAAGAACTTAAATCTTGGGGGTAGAAAACTCCCTCGAGTGCCTTCAATGCTCAGAAGAAAAAAAAAACGAAAGCACATTTCACATTTCGCTGGAAAGCAATGAAAAGCAGAATACAAATGCCAAAGACACTGCCAGAGAGTTATGTCAGACAG
This sequence comes from Drosophila nigromelanica, assembly GCA_004149465.1. Classification (NCBI taxonomy): domain Eukaryota; kingdom Metazoa; phylum Arthropoda; class Insecta; order Diptera; family Drosophilidae; genus Drosophila; species Drosophila nigromelanica. The sequence continues at coordinate 26,909 of SCDS01001005.1, read as the reverse complement.
AGGGGGTGAGGGGGATCAGGGGACGCGAAAAGCTGGCAGCCGTCTTTTTTTTCTGCTGTGTGTGTTTAATGAGCTAAGCGGAAGGAAGTCAGTCAGCGGGAACAAGAAAAACGTCAAAGTCGACGACGTAATATTAAATAAATAAAAACAGGCAAACATTTTTAAAGTACTGCAACGCGCACCATCCTCCTCACACCCCCAAGAGTTTTCCTTCTAAAGCAAAGTTGAAAATTAGCGAGCGTCTGTCACTTTTGCTTTCTTTTCTTTTTGGGCTTGCCAAAAGTTGGATTTTGATTTGGCTCAGACAGCAGCCAGATGTTGTATGAACTTGTAAAAGATTCGGGTAACCGTTTGGTGGGTTGCCTCACAATTTAACCCCCCAACCTTAACATTTCAGAAGTCCACACAACAGCTGGCTACTGTCTGGCACTCAACATTAAAAGATTTAATTTCCTTAAAATAATATTTTGGTACAGCAAATTCAAAAGGCTGCCAACAAATTTCTATCGAAAGCTGAATTGGGTTTATTACAGTGCAGAGAGCGTATTCCATTAAATTTACCAAATAAAAAAACTGTATAAATTTGATTATAATATAAAAGTTCAATGCAGCTGTATTTATTTATATCAAAGATAAAACTATGCACACCCTTTATTACCCATTTTGTAGGTACAGGGTTTCCCTTTCTACAGCTTTAGATTATACAATCTATAAACTACTTTTAGAATTTCCGTACGCCGTGTAATTTTTCTTTACCACTTTAAAATCTTGTGGCAGCACAAGCAAACAAACAAACAAAAAATAAATAAACATTCATCCCTAAGCTCTTGTAATGTAAAACACGTGCTAAATATGCTACAATAACAACAACAACAGAAACAGCAGGAAGTACGAGTACAAAGAGCTAAAGCGGAAAAACACAAACAGGTAATAAAACACCGTCGTTTAGATATTTGACTAAGATTTTCAATAAAAACGTTTGTGGCAATCCAACAAGAATCCAACGCGAGTAGCACCCAAATCTATGCCCTAAGCCCAAGACAATCTAATTTTATAGCGCTCAATGCTTAGCCCAGCTGATTTGCCAGTTGCCACTTGCCGCCGAGTGTGGGGAGGGTGGGTGGTTTGGTGCGGCGCGAAGCCCAAATAAATTGCGGCAGTCAAATTGTAAGCCAAACCAGTCAGCCAACTGCGGAGGTTTCCAGTAGGAGGAGCGACCGTGTAATGCGCTCAATCAAAAGTCAAATGTCTAAAAATATTATGAAAAGCCCTTTTTTGCCGGCTACCACGCGGCTCGTCATCCAACCAACCAACCAACCAGGCAGACAGCCAGCCAGTCAGCCAGCTATTCCCTTGGGGGCATTGGCAACGCGAGGGGTTTGTTTACGTTCAGCTGCTGGCCAACGCCTGTTTAGCATTCATTTATGCTGGCCCGTCGGGTTGTTTGGTCTGCTGCTGCTTATCGTGTTGACTACAACATATACACTCGGAGAAAATAATAATTGTTCTTCAAATCAAATCACACAGTTCCAAAAAGTTGAACTCAAATAAGCAACATAAATTCTATCCCAGCTATGCTAAAAATAATACAAATTTTCTTCCAGTGTATGTATATGTGTATTGGTGTATATGACTGCTGCAATCGGTTTCGATTTCTTTTCATTTATACACTTTCCTGTTTGGCCAGCCAACTTGTTTCAGCTCCTAACACATAAGCTCACCCCAACTCTCTATCAATCTCTGCTCCCCGCTTCTCCCCCACGTCAACCTGTCTCTACAATCTCCTTATACATATATATTTTTTCTATTATTGGCTCCATTTATTTTTCGCAGTTGCTGCCGCTTCTTGCCTCTGTGTTTGTTTATGCTACATTTTGATTTTCTCGGCTTAAATTGTATTTGTTGTTTCTATTTTCGTTAGTTATCCGAACGGTCAGTGAGTAAGTTGGGAGGGGGAGATGGAAAAGAAAGATTTACTAGAAAAACCATCTGAATTTTTCGTTTGCATTGCCCAACCCCAAATACTCTCTCTGATTTTGAGTCCTGTTCAGGCTAACAGTACCTCGGCTTTAGTTTTCTCGTTTACCCTTTTGTTTGTTTTGTTAGTTGAGTCGTCGCCTGTAAGTTTATTTGTGTTTTGCATTATAAACCGTTCGTTCTGCTCCTTTTTTTCTTTTTCTTTGTTGGTCTTTCTCACTCTCGCGCCCTTTCTCCTGTTAGTTCATGTCTAAATTTATGTGGCCGCAATTTATTTAAATTTATGTGGCTTTTGTCAAATTGATTTCAATGTTAAGAAGGGTTGACAGGCTAAGTATTGGGAAGTGGGCAAGGGAAGGACGAGCGAACGGACGTAGTTGGCTCTTTACAACACTGATTGAGTTAGCACACATGCACTATGAAAAATATATGGCGGGTAATCAAAAGCCTATCACATTGAGAGGAGAAATAAAAAGACAAGCTAACTAAATAAGTAGAATCTGACAGATTAGAAATATATATATTTTCTACTTTATTTAAATTTTATCTTTACAGTAAAGTTTTGAATAATGGAAGAGATTGTAAAGGGATAGTGTCGGATAAAACAAATATGGTTTGGATAAATAATTAAAGCTCACATTAAGAAAGTTTTTTTTTAAATATTATTGTGAACAATAACATATTTATGTTTTATACATTTTATATTGTAGAAATATTTTACTTTTGGTAAAATAAAATAGGGGAATGTGAATTAATATTGAACATACACTAAAAATGGCAAGACATATAACTTGGAAGGAAATCGATAGAAATCATTAACAACAAACGCTATCGATAGACGTAAGAACCAATCAATGCAAATTCAGCAAATTTTTATGTTAATCACCAATGCTAATGTCTAGTCAGAGCGAATAACTATTCATTGTTTTTGGGGCCTGTGATTGTCAGCCACTTGATATTGATGAAGCAGGGCAAAAACAAATCATTAGTTGTGCCTTTTATGACAGGCCAAATAGGCACACAAGACCCCCAATAAAGTTGCCCCTAAAACGGGCTTGATTTCTTTCTATATATAAAGCCTGTGGCGTAAAAAAGGTTTCATATCAAAATGGCAATAAATAACAAACAATGCTGTCTGCAATTTTCCACTTTATAAAAGAAAAAGCAATAAACAAAAGGCGGGGGTGGTATTGTTAGGGGGGCGCATCGAAACGAGCCTGAAAATTATCATCTTGTTGTTAAAATTGTGTTTTATTTTTGTTTTGTTTTGTGCCTGTTGGCGCACTCATAAATGCAGGCGGTGGAAGCGACCGGAAATGACTGACGAAGCGTTGGAACTGTGCGGCTTAGGGGAGGGGAATGAGGGGCGGGGGGCAAGCGTTCAACTTGTAGCATATTTTTGTGCCTTGCAATTAATTAATCTCCAAGGTAATAACAAAAGAAGCAGCAAAAACAACAACAGAGACCTCGGCAATTGTTTTGCGTGTTTTATGTTTTATTGTTTTCTGCGCTTTTCGTATATATTGCATACTTTTTTGGGTCTCGTCTGTTGGCAATGAAAAAACCAATGGAACCAAAACAAAATACAAAAGAGGTAATAAACAAGAAAATGTCTGCAACTCTTTGACGGTCGCGAGATTGGCAACATTTTTTTCTACATTTTTCTCTATATTTTTTTGTTTTTGTAAGATGGCGTTGAAGCGTCATTTTAATTTATGAAATTGTTGACAAGGCACGGAGGGAAAAGTAGCGTAAAAGCAAAGTTGCATAGCGTGGATAGGTTAGCAATAAGGTTACACATTCCATAAAATGTTTAATTAAAGCTTTAAATAAAAACGAATATTTGCAGGCGCTATTTTTATATCATTTTTATTGAAAATTGTCGATATTAATATAAGGGAAATATATAAAAAATATACCTTAAAGTAAATTTAATATTATCCCTCAATACCACAATTTAAACCTAATTTAAGTTGCCTAACAAGATATGTTATAATAAAACTTAATATTGGTAGCAAAATTCCCATAATAGGGTATTTATTATGCGCCATGAAAAGCTTTCTTTTGTTAAACACAGGAGGCACATGAGGCAACACCACTTAATTAAACTCTTATAAAATGCAACAGAGAATTACCATTTAATGTTCGGAGCTAATTGAGGGGCAAATTGAAGCCACACACTAAATTATGCAGTCGCAGCAAATAAATAAAGCCGAACCGTGTGCGAATGTTAATTCGAAATATAAAACTGGGCACAGTCGATGTCGAGGGTTTTGTGTTCGCCATAAATATTGCAATTCGATTTTAATGAGCGGCAATCGCATAAACAAATAAACAACAATAACAATTCGCATAGAAAGAGTCGCGGTTCGAACCCCCAAATTTAATTTGTTAAGCAGAAAAAGTGAAAATCAATGGACAGAGTCAAGAGCTGCCTTTTATGCTCGGTCGTTTGACCTGCCGTATATATGTATAAACATATTCCTTTTTATTTTTTTTTTAGAATTTTCTCTTTTCTTGTCCGCTTTTTTTCAAGTGCGGTTTGTGCCCGCAAAATAACTCAGCTCGTTAACTGCACAAATAACATGTCAGCACTTTTGCAATGGAGCTTCAAACAGGGTCGAGAATGCGCCGCAAATTTGCGGCAGTCGAGAAGGAAACGGGTGGCATGGGGAACGGATGCTGCTGGTGCTCGGTCTGTTCCATCATTACTCAAGTGTCCTTAAGGTTCGTACAAAATAAAATGTAAGAGGCCATGCACAAAAAACATTGAACAGGGGGTCGGTCTGTTGCCTGTTCAAATAAAACACAGCCAGAGTTTTGGGCTTAATGCCTGACCAGAAGTATTAATCACACACACAAGGACACACACACTCACGCAGTCTGTATGAAAACCCTCGGAGCGGTCTGCAAACTTTTTTTTCCATATCGTTGAGCCCTCGAGTGTGGTTCCGAAACCAATAACTAAACCGTTCGTTCGTTTGGCCCAAAATTAGTGAATGAAATGCCAAAGAGCAGTCAATAAGAGTCGATGCTGCGGTTTTGTTAAGCAAAAGCAAAGTAAGATACAAATAACAAAAGAAGAAATAATATATCAATGGAAAGATGAATAGAAAGATACCCTACAATGGCTGCCCATAAAATAATATTAAAGATAATATTATAAAAATGCACGCTACCCAGCATTAGAAAAAATAAATATTTTATTTATTCTTTAATATTTAGAGATAAGCAATTCGCTGTTAAATACCCAACAGAAAAAAAGTCATATTGGTCACAATTTCCAATTTGGTTCGGATACTTCGGAAACTCTTTGGCTTTACATAAGAACTTTACGATGAGCATAAAGAATCTAGTAAAAAGTTGTATATACTAAAACTTATTTTTGGCAACAAAATAAACTAAAGAAAGTATATGCGCAAAGTTTCATTATGAAAGCTTAATTCTATATACTCTCAATTTTGGGCTTTAATTTTAGGGCATAAAAATATGGCGCCCAACAGTTGGCTATTCTGTAGTTGTTGCTCCCGTCTGGCCACATAAAGTAAACAAAAAAAATAAAATATAGCAATAAAAACAAAAACTGAAATAAAATAAAAGTTTGTGAAAAAGTGAAAACAGCGTGGAGCATTAATAAAATAAGCAGCACCGGCGCCGGCCGTTTGCTATATGCTATAGTTTTCCTTATTTTTTTTATCAACCCATTTTTTACAGTTTTTTTTTATTATTTCTTTTTCTATTGCATGCAAGCGCCTCGAAAATTGCGGTTAGTTTTGTTCGGCTCCGCATTTGCTTCTTTTGCAAGTGTGTGTGTGTTGTTGTAACTGCGTTGCGGTCTCCTCTCGGCTACAGTTGGCTGACTCCGGCAGCCATCAGGCATGGCTACCTCCCCCTCTTACAGTTCCCCTCTGGCAAGCCAACGATTGCGACCCTATATTCGCCGCAATGGCAAAACAAAAGCTGCAAAGCTGTTACCCATTTTCAAAGCCCCACCCGACCCAGACCCACCCCAACAATATCTGCCCTGTCTGTGTCTCAGTTTGTTGGGTGTCTGAGTGTGCGTGTGTCTGTTTGTGTGTGTGAGTCTGGTTGCCGACGCTTGGTTCATTGATTTTGGTGTGGAAATGAACTTTGCTAGTTTTTTGGTTTTTGTGGCATCGTCAGCGTCGTTGTTAGCTGAATTTTTCCTTTTTCCAATTTTTGTTGTTGTTGCTTTTCTTACTAGATTTTCGCCACTTTGTAAGCATTATTTGTTTTCGCTTTTATTTATGTTGCGGTCTGTTTTGTTTAGCATGCAATTTTCTTTTAAACCCACATTCACAAAAGATGAAGACCAAAGAAAATTCGAAGCAAACGAAACTTGGGAAATGGACTAAAAAAAGATAATACATTTGTAGGATTCTCTAACGAGTTAGCTCTCAAATGTTATTGACTAGCTTTTTTTCTAAACAAATATTAAGTTGTTCTAAGAATTTGTTTTTATGAATTTTGAAACAGGAAGCATAACATTTTGTTAAGCTTCACACCCATAATGTAAAAATTAAGAAAATATTTTAAATGGTTTTGCACTTTTCATTCAACAGCAACTACTCGCTATCAACACATTTGCCTGTGAACTAACATTCTATTTCTGCAAACAATTAAACAAGTTTATTTGCAAGCATTTGCTCAAATATTTGTTGGGCTGCCAGTTGGTGCCGTTTTTGCACAAATAGCAAAAATATCACGTATACGTCAAACAACCAAGCGCCCCCTTTTTAAACTGTTCTCATGCATATAATTTATATGCAACTTCTTTTTTATTTAAATAACAAATTTTGCAAATAGCTTTGAACAATGAAAAGCGTATGCAAAATAGACATGCCAACTCACACACATATATCCTCTAAAACCAACATAGAAATGCCAAAAATGTTTCAGCATTTATGCATAATAAAATTACCATAAAATAATAAAGGTACACGTATATAGAAAGACATGTTTATCTACATATAAACAATATATAGAATAATAAAATGAATATATTTAGGAATTTGGAAAAAAGGATATAAGTAAATTTTTTAAAAATCTGCTCCTGTGATGCTAAATTAGGCTGTTCAGCCTTAAAGGTCAGAAAAACACCAACAACAAAAAATAACAGCAGCATCAGCAACAACAGCTTAAAGCGAAGGTTGCAAAGCGCCACGTGCAACTGCAACAATTGAAATGAAACGCAGCTGCTGCTGCTTGTGTTTGTGTGTGTGTGTGCGTATTTGTGTAATTCTGAGTGGGTGCTCTATTGTTGTTTTTGCTGCTTTGGCATGCAAAGAATATCTCTCAAAGGGAATAACAACTTGAGTAAGCAGCTCATACAAATTTAATGCGAATCGAAATGCAAGTGTAGCAATACATTAAAAGAATTGACAAATTTTCAAGTGGCTTAACAATACTTTGTATAAAACAAAGTATATTGAAATATAACCTATCTATATCGCCTGGAAGATAGAATAGCGATTCTTTTAATCGACTCATCTATAAATTTGTATCCATAAATACATATTTATTCATTTCAAAAATATTGCTTAGAGTATTTAGTGCTAGTTCTGCCATGGTTAAACCTTTGACACAGGCACAAATACACACACACACACATACATGAAACAACACTTGTCTCGTACGTGTGCAATGTCAACCCCACACCTCTCATCCACAATGTGGGCTCGCTTACGTGTCCGAGCTGCTCCATTCTCTCGGTTGCCATTGCTGTCGCTGGGTAGCCACTTTAATAAATGAAAAACCATTCAGTTTCTGTTTACTTCCAAGTGTTTGTTCACGTCTGTTTATAGTTGTTGTTGGCCGCTGTTTTGTACTATTTCTGTTGTTTTTGTTGCTTATTTGGTGGCCGCTTTTGTCACTCGGCTTTCACTTTCCCTGATATTATTTACCATAGGCTGGGCTGTCTCATTTTGTTTTCTTTAGCGCAAAGGCAAACAAGAATTTACGTAATTGTTATGGATAGCCCCTCTATCTGTGTCATCAGATCGTAATTTAACCTCTCTATCTGTATTTGCTTTCCCTCTCTCTGTTGCTTTCTTTCTGGCGAAACTAATTGCCTGTTGGCCCGTCACATGCAAATCCCTCGTTTCTCACTGATTTCGATTACAAGGGGGGGTTATTTTCTTTTAAGGCTAATTGCATTACAACACGCGCTTTAAAGTCAATGAACGGTTTGCTTGACATTCTCCAATAGGGGCCAAAAGGTTCAAGCACGCAAATGTCAACAATAAGAACTCCAACAAGAGGAACCACATTAACAAGAGGTTCAACAAATTACAAAAAAACAATAAACAATAAAATGTCATATGTAGTATGCAGCGTACATTTTTATCTTGCGCATAAAAATAAATGAAAAGTTTTGCATTGCAACATGCATTAAAATAGCCAGACTAAAAGTGAAATGCACTGAAAGGAAATTTCTAAAAATACTTTGAAATGTTTAGTCGGGTGTAAACGCAATACTGGTTGTGATAACAACCTAAACAAAACAAGTATTATTTGAAGACATACAAGTCCAGAACTATTCTAGAGTTAAAATCATGATCAAAATGCCATCAAATTTTCGTAAATTTAGGCATAATTTTTGATCAAAAATTTTACATTCTCAGAATCGCCTCAAATGTTGTTTTTTATCCTAATTATGATAATCACAATCGATTAAAAACACAAATTTGCAATTCTAAATTTTGAAAAAAAAAATTTTTCGAAAATGAGTAAGGGGGAAGGATGATATTTTCTCAAAAATATTCAAAAAAAAATGTATGTATATTCAAATATGCAAAATATTTAAATGCAGAATCAGTTTAGCGGTCATGAAAATCGGTTCAGTTTATACTAAGTTATAGGACTTTGAAAAATGGGAGCTATGGTTCATAATTTTAATCTGTCTTATGCGCTCTTTAAAATAAATACTTCGAACAAGAACTAAAAAGCTAACATTAGGCCAAAAATATAACTGTTACCCTATGCTTATTTTTACAGTGTAATTAAGTTGGGTGCTCAACTGTCGGAATGGCGCCTACGTCAAGCACCCCAATATTTGCATGTGTGAAAAAGAGCCGGGAGTTTGTAAAGCCAAGGGACAAGCTACAAGGCTGAGGGCAATTTAGTGAGCAGTCATAAAGTCAAAGGGCTACGTTTCATGGGTAACAAATCAAAGCGACAACACGAAAAACAATATGTCAAATGTTATTATACATTAAATTAGTTAAGAGTCAGGGCAATAAAATGCACAAACGAACATGTGTGTAGGTATAATAAAGTTTGAATGTCATGTGTGTTTGTGTGAGTGTGCGTGTCACTGGCTCTGTTTACTTGCTATCTTTTTCTAGCTGTTTTACTTCTATCTCTCTCTCTCTCTCTATCTGGGTTTCTTTCTAACTTCATTGCTTGAGACGTTGTTACAACATTTGCCCAGCAGCAATTTGTCACATGAAATTCACTTTGTTGTTGTTGTCAAGGTGCCGTATTGTTGTTGTGTTCGTTTGTTACTTTGAGCCGAGGCAAAGCCAACAAATTACATCTGTTCCAAGCCACACAAAATTGTGTTGCACGCTTTGAGGCGCCTTTTTTCGTTTTGTATTTTTTTGAGTGGGCGTCTCCACTGGTTTTACCTTGTTTTAGTGTTTCTCTTTTCTGTTTTTCATCGTGTTTACGTTGAAGACATAACATGACAGACTACAAAAAGATTCGCACACAGCAGCAATGAAAGAATGTGACTAAACTCAACCGCGCAGTACTTAATATGCAGATACATTCAAGCAAGTGGTTGTACGAGAAAATTGATTTTTTTTAATATGGAAAAGATATAAGATTTCAAAGAACTCCTTAAAAAAATTATAAAAAAAATTAATTAATAGTTGTTCATTTATATTGTACTCAATTAAAACCAGATCCATAAATAAAATATATATATCAGCTATGCTGCTCTTAACTGCGAGACAATTTATTGCTTATATTTAAACATTTACTCACAGCAGGCGATAATTAAATTGAATTGAATTATGTGAATGATGGAAATGTATTAAACATATTTAGTTATGAGGAGCAGAAAATAAATTTAAGAGTAGTTGATAGTTGACAGCTCGTTAAAAAATGTTAATAAATATATTATGTAATATTTAATCATATCAAAATATCAAATATTTAACAGGACGATGCTGATAAATATTTTGATATGATTAAAAAAAAATAAATTGATAAGCAGTCAATTAGTTGGCAACACCAACGTGTTAAAAAATATATTAATAAATGTTTGATAATAATTTAAATGTGAAGTAGTGATAAATTTGACATTTACATTAAAAATACAGCTTTTTTAAAGTTAAATCAATAACTTCTGATTAACTAGATTGTAAATGTGCAAGTTAATGAAAAAGCTATTTGAAGTGTTGTCTGACTCGAGCTACTTCAGCTGTTCAGCATACCTGGGGGAATAAATATGAGTGCACTTTACACATCTGTTCAGTCATGTGAATAACATACAAGTCGCTGACGTTATTTTTACGTATGTCTGTATATATTCATTTGTTGTGTATATATTCATTTAATGCATTTTCACTGTATGTCCAACAACAGGCGGCAGGCGGCAACCACCTCCCCCTGCTCCCCCCTCGCTCACATTCAACGTTTGGCTGTTGATTTTAGTTAATGAATTAAGTTTGTTTTTAAAACAATTTTTTTTGCTGTTTTTGGCGTACTGTTGTTGTGAAGTGCATGCAAACATGCAATGTCTGGGATAAGTATAAAACAACAACAAAAATAGGGTAATATTGTATATGCGTATTTACGGTGAAAATATGGTTGATTTTGGTATTAAAAGGGCACTAATTAGCAAATGTTGGGGGCAATATGACAGCTTTAAGATGGAACATTACGTGCAGTAGTTGGGTTGGATTGGGTTTATTTTCGTGTTTTGTGTTTTATTTATTTTTTATTATTATTTTTTTTTTTTAGTCTGTGGGCGTGTCAGACACTCACCTATCCCTCAGGCAAATTTTGTACTCATGCTGAGAGTCGCTGTGATCGCTGTTGGAGCCATCATTATAATTAACAGTCGCCTGGCGCTCTCTCTCCTGTTGCTGTTGCAAGTTGATCAGCTGCTTGTGGAACAGTTCCTGCTGTGACTGCAGCAGTTCCTGATGATGATCCTGCAGCGCAGCCAAGTGTGATAGCTGTTGCTGATATGGCGATTGTTGTTGCTGCTGCTGCTGCTGCGCCGGACTGTGTTGGTGTTGTTGCTGTTGTTGCTGTTGCTGCTTCTGCTGTTGCATTGCAGGTGAAATTGGCCTCAACGGTCGCTGATACGGATGATAATGCTGAGAATGCCTGGCATGACAATTATTTGATTTGCCCGGATGTGTATTATTAATATTATTATGACTGAGCAGGTGCATACTCTGACTACTGCGACGATGTTGAAGCAGCGTTAGGCAGCTTTTGGTATCGACATCGGCCAACCCGAATTCAAGTTCAGCCTGTGCCTGCTGCTCGTAAGCGTGTTGCGCCTGTTGCAATCTTTCCCTTTCGCTGCGCGGCGAATTTGCCAATTGTTCGGCGGGTGGTTCGATCTCGACCGCGGAATAATCATAGTCCAGTTGATGCCGTGCACCCTGATGATGCGCCGGATGATGTGCATTATTTGTTGGCTTATTGCCATTGGCACTGGCCGCCACGGCGCCTGTGCCCGGCGTCGCCTTGGCTATTTTACCGGCCAGCGCGTCCAGAGAGCTGAGCATGTTTCAATTTTCTATCTATACTTCTATCTCTCTCTTAATCTCTGTCTCTCTCTCTCCCTTTTTCTCGCTCTTTCTCTTACTCACTCTCTCCTTTGTTGTGTCAGCAATTCTCTTGTTTTTTGATGCTGTCGTTTTTTTGTTATTGTTCTGTTGCTTTTATTTCCCGATATTGATGAAATATATATATAAATAATGCAACTGTGCGAGAGTTTTTTATTGTTCACTTGTATTGCGCTCTTTTCTCATACAAAGTCTTTCTCTCTCTCTGTATTTTATGTCTTCTGCTTAGCTATATTTGCCCTGTTTATTGTTTACTTGCCTGAGGGAAAAGTTGGGAGGCAAATTGCAAATTGGATTAGTACAGAAAAAACGCCAAAAAATGAAATTAGTTAGTTAGATGGTTGTGTGACGGCGACCTTGACAATCATAACACACACATACACACACATAGATATATATTTATATATACATATACACATAAATTCGCTATCTCTCTTTCGCTTGCCTATTTCTTTTATGTTCATGTGCACTGACATTTGCTGTTCTTATTGTCCTTTAACTTGCCTACGTGCGCTGCTTTTGAGTGTGCGTGTGCGTGTGTATGCGTGTGTGTTTGTATGCATGGGTGTGTGTGTTTGTTTGCCTTGCATTTGTGTTTATTTTGTAGCTTAGGTCAGCTACATTTCACTTAAGCTGGTGCTAGAACTCTTCTACAAAATGCCAACGCACAAACACAAAACGTATAAAGCACACAAACACACACTTGCATCTGTGTGTGTGTTTGGGGGGTGTATGTCTGCAAGTGTGTGGTTGTAAAATGCAAACACTTGAGCCATAGATGCCTGACACTGAATGCCAACAACAACAGCAGTAGTCAAAGGGTAGTTGCAGCCAGAGGGGCTGTCGGTGTTAGTGTGTGCTTTGTGGGTGAGTGTGTAAATTAGTATGCGTGTGTGTGTGTATTTCCCTATATTTTGCACAGTGGCAGCTCACTTTAATGGTCAACATTTTGAGAGACCTCTGAATAATGCTCTCCCTGATTTTGGTCAGAAAATCACGTAATCATTCTAATACAATAAAAAGTGTTTACAAAAAAAACTAAATTTTATATAGTGAATATTTTAAGAATAAAAAGCTCTATATATTAGTAAAGAAAACGATGATGGTAATTCACCCTAATGTGCCAACCTTGATTGATCACAGGATATCAGATTATTAATTAAACCATATATATATAATATAAAACAAATAAAAGATGAAATATTGAAAAACATATATATTTTCAACCGATTGCACTTATGATATAGTATGTGGTATTACATGTACTTCCTTGGAAAATGATTAATATCTATTTTAAAACATGCCAATTCTCATAATTCCGAGAGTTTAAAAATCTGTTTACAACGTAGCCTGTTTTCAAAGTATCTTTAGCAGCATCAAGAAATACTTTTACAGGCTATATTTTTTTTTGCTAATTAAGCGCAGAAGCCAAGCTATTTACAAGAAAAAAAAACCAGTTTGCTTTATTTTTTTTTTGTACTACTTTCCTGAAGATGACTTCCGCTGCCTGCCTGCAAACAACATCCTGCGAGAGAAACAGCAAACGTCAGCAAGCAACTACTTTATATACGACACGATATAATGCCATGTAATAAGAAAGAAACATTTACAAAAGCCAAATGCATACAATATATGTGCATATCAGTAAATACATACACAGAATGATATATATATATAAATATATATTCAAGTTGTATAGCAGGGTATATAGATATATATATATAAGGAAAAGTACGCGGCGCGTGTAAATTGCAAAGAGTAAAATCTTGTAAAGGCAAATTCCTTTCAAATGCAACCATTTCCTTGGCACAAGCACACACACAACTACTTAAAGTTGCAACAGTGTAGAATGCACACACACCCACACACACACACACACAGAGTTTCTTAGAACGCAGCAAAATGCAATGCAGCAGTGAATGCTGGGTGGCTAAATTTACACAGCGCATTCAAGTTGACTTTTATATGTCATACAACAAAACCCCGCTGCCCCTTTAACACCGAGGAGTGTCCGTGTGTGTATGTATGTGTGTGTGTATGTGGCACTGTTTGTGGTAGTCGAGCAGCATGCAAAGCATGCACAAACGTATGACTAGACAACAGTCCGAGACCAGTTACCCAGCTGCACGAATGAAAGATAGAATGGAAGAAGAAAGAATAAACCCAACCAACACATAGAGAATCCATTCTCCGGCAACCGTGCAGCACAGTGTAAAAGATACTAAACAAACATTCTAGTTTAGATACTTGCAATAGCAGTTGCAGCAGCAGCAATTGCAGCAAGGGCTAGTGAACTGCCGGGGCTATTGATGCTCCTGTCAGTGGAAGGTGTGTGTGTGTGTGTGTGTGAATGAGACTTCACCAAAACGAGATGCTTAGCCATGAGCTGAAGCTGTGGTCAAGTTGCAACTACTTGAATAGCATCATCTGACCACAAAAGTATCTCACAGATTCATTGTAGACCATTGAAAAGCGTTTTGCGATAAGCTGCTATGTGGGAAATAAAGGCGTTGATTGATTGACTTATATCTCATCTTCACATTCAGCCACAAAGTAACGTCTAATCCACAAGTCAAGCATTTGTTTATCAAGCTAATCAATTGATTACGATTTAATTCGAAATAAACTTTGGAATTTACCATTATTTCATTTCAGAATGCTATTTTTCTACAATATTGTGTTTATTACTTTACTCATTTTAATTCCTATATTATCTGCCCAAATTAAACATTTTCACATTATTTGCATTTTACTTTGGCCTTTAAATTAGTTTCATTCTTCCGTTTGTGTTTCTATTTCACTCATTATTTTCGCCTTAATCTACTGTCAAAACTATGCCAAGTCTACAACTTAATTAGGCAAAGCCGCAACCAAAACAGTACCAACTAATTACATTAAAGAAAGAAGCAAAAAAAGGAAGAAAAAAAGAAAGCCTTGGGCAAAGTACTTGTCTTCATAAAACAGCAGACGGCATCTCTTATTTTTGTTATATTTCTCTCTTTTTTTCATTAGTCAACAAAGCTGTCGCATAATAGAATTTGAAAGGCTTTAAAAACTAGCTGCGCAATGTTATCAAACCGAAGCAAATGAAAAAATTGTGGAAAAGTGAGAAAACAAAAAAATGAGAAAGAGTGCAAAATAAAAAAAAATGCAACATCAAAGACAAGCGCCATAACCCAAAAACATAAATCCCACGGAAAATAAATAAAGCAAATGGCAAAAGAAATGAATATGGTTGCCAGACTATATAGAAGACACACACACACGCACACATTCTCACTTTATATGCAAGTGCGAGGGAAATCTAAGTGGAAAAAGTTGATAAGCGGCAACGACGAACCGCTTTTTAACACCCAGAGAAACAAGCTATTCAATGGGTCTTGTGTCCCGGTTTAGGTTAGGTACGCTCCACTCTGGTGTAGTTGTGCCATAGGAAGCTGCGGAGCCACAAAAAAAATAATGAGATTTTGCTGCATGAAAATGACAGAGTAGTGCATAAAGAAGTAAGCAAAATGAAAATAATAAAATGGGAGTCCGTAGCTTTAAAGTTTTCAATGAAAACTGCAAACACTTTCAAAGTATATGAAAAACCAGACAAGTTTATTAAAAATAAATCCCTGAATAAACTAGAAACTTAAAATTTAAAAAGATGTATTAAACTTTAATTTAAAAAAATATCTTATCTTGAGAAAATGCTAAGCTAGAAATAACAATGGAGGGCAATTTATTAATTGCTAGGTGTAAATCAATTGGCATTTCTGAGCAGAGAGTTTTAAAAATGCATCCAATTATATATAATAGAATGAATTAAAAATAAAGTACGTATGTATAGTTAAACGTCTAAAGGATAAAAGTGTCAATGGAAAACTATAAAAAAAATATATATTGCAATTTATAGGTTTAAATCAAGCTCAATTTATTACAGAAATAAATAAATAAATTACAATGATTCTGAATTACCAAGAAAACTGATTTAAATAGTGAATTGAAGTGAGCCTATAGCCTCCACCTCAAATAATATTTACTGTAAGCTTCAGTTATTATATTTACAAGTTTTGAATTGAATCAAATGAAGCATTTATTTCAAATTTGTCGCAAATTGGACGCCCGAAAGCAACCTTCACATAAATTATCAGCTTACAACTTGATAAATAATGTAAAATGCTGATTAATTCAACCAGCAAAGACAACGGTCGGGAATGTTTAACTTGAGAATTTTCAAAATATGCCACATGGCAATTATTGAGCCCCAAAGACAGCTCGAGGCATATAGTCGAAAAGTGTTTATGTATCATTGAAGTGTTTGCAATTGTTATTATTATGACTATTATGAATTAATTTGTTATTGTGTCTAAAGACTAATGTGAAAATTTTGTGTAATCATGAACAACATGGAAACCCACTTTACTTTTGTGCACATGTCGAGAGTTTCCCCATTGATTTTCTTTGCGTCAATGAATAAAATATAATGCGCATACGCCACGTGTGAAGCGAACGTTCGGTGAATGTGAAGGTGCTGAAATATTTATAAAACACTAAAAATGAAAATTTTGAGAAGCTTCCTTCGCCCGCGCAGTTTAAAAACAACAACAGGCCTAAGAATTAAATATAGCCAACGATGCGATTTTCATTGTACGGCAGCCGCCTAATGGCTGTCAGGATATGGCTGCATGGGACGAAGGACGAAGAACGCAGAACGCGGCTACCATGGCCACGACCACAAGCAGCATAGTCATGGTGACCCCCTCTCTCTCTCTCTCTCTCTCTCTCTCTTCCTTTCTGCTGGCACATAAAACGAAGCCAGGCTGGCAAAAAACAACTACAACGCCAAGGACAACCAGGATGAGTAGCAGAAAGCAATTACTTCTTCTGGCGTTGCCGCCGCTTGTTGCTTCTTTGGAGTCGAACAGCCAAAAAGGAAAAACTTTGGTGGCCCTGGCAGCCCGGTTCATGCTACACTTGCTTCTAGTCAACTGTCAATATTTTACTTAAAGGCAGTGCCACATCATTGCTATAAATTTACTTGCTGCTTGCAACGAACACAGTAAAGACGAAAATAGACCAGAGTATAATGGCCACAATGTGCTTCAAGTTAGTTGCAAAATATATATCTATTAGTTGTGTTCTTGAAAACCATATTTGCCATGATTTCGATATATCAATATACTTGATATCCGTTCCATAATTTTTAGCTGGTTAAAAATTGTGTTTTTGGAAACAAAATCGGAATGATGTTACCCAGTGAACTCATTTTAGTAAATTGATTAAATATAACATAATAAATATATATATATATATTTTTCAAAAGAATCTAAATTTATGGAATAAATTTCATATAAGAAAAAACGCCAGTTTTTTTGAAGCTATGCTCAATAAACTTAAAGTCGAATTTAAATGATTAATATTTTTATATTCTTTAATCGGCAAATACTAAATAAAATAAAATTCAATTCACTTAACTTTAATTGAATTAAATTTTAGCGAAATTGTTGAGATATCGCTTTTTGGCAATAGAACGCAGTGGAAGTATAAACTTTTAGGCATGTTAAAATACCAAAAAACTTTTTAGTCATGCTTGAGAGCAGTTTGCTTTTAACATGTGTTGTGCTTGTTTAGTTTTGAACTCGAAACTGACTGGCGACCGCTACGAACACAGCCCAAGCCGAGCCCAGCGGCACCTTCAGGTTCCATCACAAGCACTCTCTAGCACAAATTTTGAGGTCAACATGGCTGCGCATAAATCTGTGTCCTCTTGAATGACTTGTGCAGAGAGAGAAAGAGAGAGTATAACCTTAACAGAGGAGCCGCCGCCTAGGGGACACCACCCAGCAGCAATGGAAGAGGAGCCTTCATTTTGTTTTGGTGGGTGCTGCGTTGCCGCCTTGTTGATGCTGGTAATCAAGGCATTAAGTGTGTTTACTGTTTATTTTATTGGACTTTAAGGCTTAATAGCTTATTGCATGGCATTTTGGGCTCCTTTGTTCGGCAAACATTCAATTAAAGTCAATTTTTTGATTTAATTAAAAGTTAAGCGGGCGTTTTTTGCAATGAATTATTTATGTCATCAGCTAAAATTCAAAAAGCAACTGCTCAAGTCAATAAACGCATAAGAAACTAGAGAAAATAATGTAACCAAAGTGATGTGAAGCGACGAAGAACTTTTTGCAACACCGCTGAATGAGAAAAAAATAAAGCACAAAAAAAAAAAAGAAAAAAAATAGAAAGAAACTCTTACTCTCATTAGCAAAAGTTTTGGTGGACTTTGGGGCTAACCTTTCCTGGCGACCACAACTTATTTTAAAATGTATGTACCGCTCAGCCACATGGCATATATATATATATATATATATATATATATATATGTTTTTTTGCGCATTCAAAAGTTTTTCGTTTAACTTTTCCTAACCCTCCCAACAGCCCTTAGCCTGCTTATTTGACGCTGTTGTCGCATTCTTTTCAGCATCTTTTTCTACTTTTTCCTTTAGCACTTTCTCAATTTCCGGCAATCCTAGTGGTACGGACTTTGCAACTTTGACGACGTGTCCGCGTCGCAACAACTGCTGCAATCGACTGTCGTGTAGTATTTCTTCCTGCCCCAAACTTCCAAATTTATCGCGCTAATCTGTCATTTTTCTTTATTTTTCGTATTCTTTCTCTTATTTTTTAGTGCAAAATTGTTGTTTTGAACAAATTTTGCAGCTGCGTTTTTATTATTTAGTTTTTTCTTTACATTTTGCAACTGCTTATCATTATTATGAGAGTTGTTGTATTTGTTTTGCTTGGCTTGTTTGTGTTTTGATAAACGCCGCATGCTTGATGAAGGAACCAACAAGAAGTTTTCCAAAGAGGCCACAAGAGTGCTGATTGAGATAAATAAATTTAAATAAACTCAAGAAACTAACTAGGGAGAGCTAAATAAATGTTTACCTCAACATATTTTTTAAATATATAAAGTCTATAATAAAGTCATATTCTTAATAAGTAAATTTCTCCACAATGTTAACGTAAATTAAATCTGCCTTAACTTTTCGACAGTTTAAAATATTTCTACTCTTTCTCGGAGTATTTAAGACAAATAAAATTAAATTTTATTTTAGCCATTTTCAAAAATTCAATATCAATTTCGTATAGTTATTTACATAAAATATGATTTTTATTTTACATGAATATTATTTTTCATAGTTTCATAAGCCAATGCAAATAGAAATATTTCTCATATTTGCCATATTCTGTTCAGACATATTCAATTTCAGTTATTCGTAATGAAAATTGGTAAAATGCTGGCTATCCACACTGTTAATTGTCGACTATTGCTGTTGTTGTTATTCTTGCTGTTCTGCTTTACAATAAATTCAAAAATTGTTTCTGCCTATAAAACAAACAGCGACAAGAACAATTGAAGCAGCAAAATTAGCAACGAGCTGAGAGCCACTTGGAATTTCGAATGCAATTTTCATATGCCAATATTTATTGCTTGCCAAGGATCAAAACAAAATGGACAACAATCCACACGGAAAAAATAAGGTAAGCAACAAGGAGACAGCTCGATTGGGCAATGCCCTGTAATCAGTCATAGGAAGTAAAAGTCTAGACAAGTTTTTAATTAATATATCTATCTATCGACCAAATTACGAAATTTACTTAGTGTTATTGTTATAGTCTGCAATTTCTTAGTTTCGAAGACAAAACGAAAATAGAATATGTATAAAAAAATCAGCATACCCTTTTTACCCATCTTATTAGCCTAGGGTGTACAAATACAATCAAACAGAGAAAATAACACGAAACCAACAGGAATACAAAATATAGGATACCTACATATACATATGTATGTAAAATATGCCCACTGAAATTCCCAAAACATCCGCAAAGGGAGGCACACAGTGGCTGAGGTAGGTATTCGCATTGAAATGATATTTCACAATTTATATCAAGAGTTTTTTTTCTCATTTTTTTAAAATTTAAACAAGGACCAATATCAATGGTAGCGACCGCCTGCTAAACTGATAACTAACTGGTAACCGTCGGGGAAGTCGGGGGGTTTAGTAGCCAGGATAACTGCCAACTGCGATGCAATTGCTTTGCACAGGGTCTGCAATAATTTATATATTT
>SCDS01001004.1:0-26565 GCA_004149465.1 Drosophila nigromelanica | reverse complement strand
CTAAAACTGATAATATAATTGAGTATTAAAGGAGAATTAAAATTTATATATATATATTCTGAAATTTTAATTCTCCTTTAATACTCAATTATATTATCAGTTTTAGTTATTGCACAAATCTTTTACAAATTGTCTAGTTATTTATCATTTCAAAGCTCACTTAGCTCAGATCTTAACCAGATAAATTACTCGCTTATGACTACAGACCAAGTTAAGTTAAACAACTGACGGCCATGCATCATTAGCCAAGTAAATACTATATACTATACATACAGTAAATATTTAAGAACTCATTACTTTGCACTGTTTTTATACTCTGTGCAGAAGGTGAAAAGTGTATATTGGTAATTTTTAGGCAAATAAATTCTATTCTTATGTTTTAAATATTAAATCTGTCCAAGAAACTAGTAGATGTTTTTCGATCTGTTTAAAGCTTAATTTGTGTGTGCACAGAGTATTGTGCAGTTGTTTATAGCCGTTCTCATTTGTTTAGAGTTGTCTTTTTTTATCGCATTTCACTTTTGTTGCCGTTTATGCTTCGTGCTGAGCGTGATAAAATCACATTTACCAAGCTGATAAAGAAGCGCCAGAGCTACCCAAGTGGACACTTGATTAAAGATACAATTGCAGAAATATCAAAGGTAAAAAGACAAAGACACTTGCCACAAGAGTGTGGCACAAACATGTTGCAATCTGTGTCTAGCGTTTGTCTGAAGCTTTACAAGTGCTTCTCACCTGCTGCTGCTGGTGATGCTGATGCTGCTGCTGCTGCTGATGCAGGCTGACATTTCAGTTTATCTATAAATATTAAAATCACCATCACCATCATCATCATCATCGTCATCATTATTATGTCAGCATTTGCATTTGTTGCCACACTGTGGCAACTGTAAGTGATGTCATGTCATGTAGAAGGCAACCTGTGTGGCAGGCGGGGGGAGGGCACAAATCTCGTCTCTCTTTTGTTGTCTTGCAACAGGTGTCTCTTCGAATAGCCCCTCACATGAAGCGCTTCATTAACTCACGAGCTGACAATCTTCTCTCTCCAGTTTCCCAGCGTCTATTTAAATAGTTCAAATATTTATTGTACGAGTATTTCCTCTGAATATAGCCGCACAGAGCTGACCCCAACTTGAGCATAGTTGAGTGCTCTTTAACCCTCTCTTGCGCATGGGTGGGTTAAAGTGACCACAACTTTAAAATTACATTATACACATTATTCATTATATTATATCAACTAGTACAAGAGTTGAGCTTAAATGTAAAGTTAGGTTTCTGAATGGTATAATCGATTAATTTTAAGAGTATTTTTATTTTTTAATTTACAATTTTCATAAAATAGAAATTCACATGTGCAGTCAGTCGTTCAGTGTATTGCCAATAATTTCGCTTAAAAATTTATTTTTAACAATGCATTAATTTTAAATTCAGAACATTTCTACAAATCGAAAAATCATGAGCAATATGCCATCAAACATGAAAATCGGTTCAGTTTTGACAAGGTTATGGGGGTTTGAAACGTATGAACCATAAAAATGAGAACTTGACATGTTCACCTTTTTGTCAGTTTTTGACAACAAATTTTCCCACCTCAAAATTGACAACCACAATTGATTAAAATTAGAAATGAGCACTTCTAAATTTTGCAAAAAAAAAAAATATTTCGAAAATAAGTAAAGTAAAGTAAACCGCATGATTTAAGACAAAAAAAAATTATTTTCAAAATTGACATATTTTAAATGTAGAATGCCATCAAACGTGAAAATCGGTTCAGTTTTGACAAAGTTATGGGGGTTTGAAACGTGTGAGCCATGGAAATGAGAACTTAACATGTCAACATTTTCGTCAATTTTGGCATGATTTTTGACAAAAAATTTGACCACCTCAAAATTGACAACCACAATCGATTAAAATTAGAAATTAGTAATTCTAAATTTTGCAAAAAAAATGTTTCGAAAATAAGTAAATTAAAGTAAACCACATGATTTCAGTTTCGGTTCAGTTTTAACCAAGTTAGATCGAACTATGGGACCTATCTGGAGATCTGGAATACTTATTTGCGAACAGTTTTTGTCAATTTTAATCTGTCCGCAAAAATGTTATCTTTAAAACTGAGTGGGATTTATAAATTCACAACTTTGTTTGTCTTAATATTGAAAATCTGCCTTTCAATTAACCAAACATCCATTTGATGCTGTATACAATGCGGCACACTTAAGGGTTAATGCTCATTTGTCGTCTGTCGTCAAAGCGTTCACCAAGTTCGCATTGTAAAAATGCATCCACATCCGCTGTTCAAGTTTTTCATTGTAAGCTTTTTGTTTTATTTTGCTGCTGGTGCCCTGTGGCCACTAATTACTGTAATTTAGAAACTAATTTCCTACATTTATGTTGCCTAAGAGTGGCGCCCGCGAGCTGCAAACAAATGTTTGTGTGGGCGTCCGATGGGCACCGATCTCCCAATTCCATTCAACGCGGTGGCCATTAGTCAAGTGGAGGCTGCACTTTTGACGGCTGCCAAAGTGGAGTTTTGATAATTAATTTGTTTACGGTTTTCTCAACACATTTTACAGAAGGAAACGCCCTCGGATGTGATGTTGCATATGGCAGCGTTACGTGGAGATGTTGTGGAAATGCGACGTGTTCTCGACACCGGAAAAGTGCACGTGGACTGTAAGGACGAGGTGAGTGAGGGAAACCGGAATCGTAATTCTACTTTTGGTATTTACAAAACTTTTGTTACAGCTGCTGGATGCAGCTTTTTAAATGGGGAAATTTGGGATGGAGTTAGATAGTAAACTAAAGCAGTTTTAACTCAGAAAGGTGTTAAAAATTGTTGCTGAAATTGAATAGCATATTCGGAAAACCAGAATATGTCATAAATTTATCATTTATTAAACTCTTACAGATTATTGGGAGATAGAAATAGTATATTTTAGATAAAAAAAAAACTTTTTATCACTGTTGGTATATTTTATTATTTTTCTATAATTTATTCATCAATTACAAAACAATTTTAATAAATGCTGTTAATATAAAATATATTCTGCTTGTTTCGAAAGAAATTGACAGCTTTTGCTGATTAATAATCAAAAGCTTTAACAGTTACTGACATATCTGTAAATTGAGTTATATTATATTATATTCGGTTTTATTTTGTAAATGACTTTCTTGACTCTAGAAAGCAACGCTTCACTGAGTTCAGCTAGATATCTGCTTAATTTAATCAGCTGTATACAATTTGATAATTGCCATTACATTATCTGAACGGCTTAAATGATAATAATACAAAAATTGCCAGCTGGTTGAGTTATTTAATTGAGCGTCCGTTGAATTCAACTGCAATTGCGATTAGTTTTCACCAGTCTAAAGCGAAATTTAAATGGGTTTGTTTCGTTTTGTTATACCCTGTACGAACTATGAATGGTTAAAGAGTTTATAAAGCAGATGTGTAATATACTCTAGAATATTTATAAACTTGAACTATTTTAGAGATTATTAAAGCTGGAGCCTTGAAATTTAATATATATATATGTATCTATGATTATTTGAGCTAGTTGGTATATTAGTAGGTAGCTGGGTACAGAGCATCTAATAGTCGTTCACTCTGTTGCGCTTCGTGTTGATTTGCATGCGTGCAGCTAAGCGAAATCGGAGCGAAAATCAGAAATCTCTGGGCAAATGCAACTGCTGCCACTGCCCCTTGGGGTGGCACAGTCACGTAGCTGAGTGTGTTTTGTTCAGGCCAAATCGAGAATCTGGCCAACTGGCCAGCTATGCTTCGGTATTTATGTCCAGCTTTGTTTTTTTTTCAGCAGCTGACTTTTGAACGCGCTTCGCTGCGCCTCAAGTGAAATTTAATTTTAATTTAATTTCGTTTTATTCGATTTTTTTCTTTGTATTGTTTTTCGCTTTTACTGAACGTTTCGCCTTCTTTGCCAACTGGCGCGCACTCTTGTAAACAAAGTGTTAACTGGCCTTTAAATTGTAAATGATTTTTTGTTCATTTCCGTTTTTATTTTTGTGAAGCTAAAGTTTTGTAATATTTCGCGTATGAATTCACGCTTTAACGATTTTAGCGGATTGTTTAAAACAGTTTATGTAATAACAGTTATTAAGACGCGATTTTATATTTTCGCTTTTACATTTCACTTATCTCTCAATTAATTATTTTTGTACCAATTGTATTTTGTTTAGTTAGTTTATTTATATAGTTTATCATTGCATCAATCCAATATTAAATATATATAGTACGTTCAATCAATATCATTTTATGGCAGGTTTTTCCGGGTCAAATAAAAAGCACGTTTTAAATGAGCCAACAAATTTTCAACAATTTTTCACAAAAAATTAAAAACATGCATTAATTTTATTTGTTTTTTTTTTTTTTGATTTCATAAAATATGTTTTTAGTCTCTTTAAAAATTAACAAAACATTTATTAATTTTATTTTTCTTTTTAGAACAAAGCTTTTTCATTTATTGCAAAAATGTAAATTGGGTTTGAAGCTTTTTTAGATAGAAATCATAGAAAGTATTCACTTACTTATCATAGTTAGTATTCCTTATGAAAGGTTTATTTTATAATAAATTGGTTTTAGAGGGAGTAAGCTTTAAAATGATGCAAGTTATCACTGCCACATTTTCGGCTTTTCACTAATCATTTTTATAATTTTTGCTATTTTTAGGATGGGACTACGCCGCTCATTCTGGCTGCAGCTGGTGGCCACATCCACTGCGTCCTAGAGCTGCTGGAACAGGGCGCTGATCTGAATTCGCGTCGCTCGACGGGCACCACGGCGCTCTTCTTTGCCGCCCAGGGCGGGCACTTGGACGTGGTGCGAATTTTGCTGAAGGCGCGCGCCAAGGTGGACACGCCCTCTTTGGACGGCGGCACGCCCCTCTTTGTGGCCGCCCAAGGGGGTCATGTGAAGATTATCAGAGAGCTGTTGGACTGTGGCGCCGATGTGAATGCCTGCATGAAGGTGCGTTTGTCTCTTATACTCTGCCAAAGGGTACTCGAGTGATGTCAGAAGTTATGCAACGCATTGCAGGAAACATCTTTAAGCATATGGTGTATATATATATATATATACTTGATCAGTGTGGAGAAGCGGATCGATTTAACAATGTCTGTGTGTTAGTCGGTCAATTTAAAAGCTAGCTGTTTGAAACTTGATCCGGACTCTTCTTTATGCTCTATAGGAATAATTGGTTAACATTTTAGTTTTTAAATTTTGCAACATATTTTAATTTAGCTTGGGAACTGAACATCTGACTTAGATCATAACATATAGTCAAAACTTTATTAATATCGGACCAGTTTAGCATATAGCTGACATAAGATCGATTTGACAGCATTTTAGTTTTGGTATGAACAAATTTCTGTTTATTTTACAATATATGTTTCTAATACTTGAGCAAAATCCTACGAACATCCGATAATTTAGATCACATAGGAACAACCTCTTGAAATTTAAGTTTTTGTGTGAGAAGATGTTCTCAACAAACTCACTTTTGTCACTGTGCTCCTAATATAAAAGCTAAATGTTATATAATATTATAAAAATATAATTAACATGACAGCACTATATTATATAGCTCTTATATGTAAGATCGGTAGCAAAAATCAGTTTTGTATGAACTACTTTTTCCAAATTAATCTTGGCCATTGTGAGCTTCACTCTTAACAGATAAGCAAAATCTTCACTTATATATAGTTCATATAGAAACAATTGACCAAAAGTGGTAAAGATCATAGATCAATTTTATATGAGTCAGACAAGGTCAATACCCAAATAGATTTTCTCGCTTTGCAATCCAAGTTTAAATAAAACTTGAGTATACATATATTTCTGGTATTTCTAGGATCGCGCCTCGCCCGCTTTTATAGCGGCCCAGAATGGTCATCGGACCGTGTTGTCGCTGCTGATCCTGGCGCACGCATCGATGGACATCAAGCGCATCGATGGCGCCACCCCGCTGTGGATAGCTGCCCAGATGGGTCACGATCACATTTGCAAGGTGCTGCTGCAGAATGGCGCCAATGTGGACACGGTGCGCTGTGACGGCGCCACGCCGCTGTTCAAGGCCGCCCACAAGGGGCACGCCTCGGTTGTGACGGTGCTGCTTAAATATCGCCCCAATTTGGGCCTGCTGCCGAACGGTGAAACGGCCCTGCACGCCGCCGCAATGTTCGGCCACATGACCGTCTGCAAGCAGCTGGTGGCCGCCGGCAGCGATGTGCTGCTCAAGAATCAGGACGGTCTGACGGCCATGGAGCTGGCGCACCATGAGAACTACAGCTCGATCTGTGAATACCTGCGGGAGCGCATGCGTGCGATAATGGAGCACAATACGCTGGCTCTGGCCAACATGCGACTGTCCACGTAGAGGCGACACTGTATCCAAACGGAGTTATGACCAAATCGAATCCCCCTCAATGTACCTTTCTGCACAATATGTTGGTTGATTTAAAATGTACACCCAACTCTTATGATTCGTAGCCCTGTGAAACAGCATTGTTCTATTTTGTGCCACAGAGTTCGAACTATATGCTGGGAACTTCTACGGTTCTTTGGTTATTTTGTGGAAATTCCAAAAACATTCGTTTCTCAGTCCTTGCGCGTAAATAAGCTATTTTGTAAATTTCATAACGATAGTATATTTATTTTTAAGCGCCTTTCCTGACTGACAACTGTTAAGCTAATGAAAAATATATTTGCAAGATGTTTTTGTGGATATACACTGAAAACTTCGTTAAGCGAACAATTAAATTTAAATTAATTAAATTCTTGAGATTGTTCCAACTTTTATTATTGATTATATATTTATATTTAATATATTTAATTTGAATTTATTTATTTATTTGTTATTTGTAGATGTTGAATGAATTTGGATTTTATTGATTTTTGAAATGTATTCATATTCGTATAACTTTTCAAGTATTTCTAAATTTGTAAATAATAAATTATTTTTCATATTCTTAAAGCTTTTTAAGTATTTTTATATGATCATTGAATATTCTCATATATGTCTTTATTTGTAAATGATTATTTAAAACACTTTTTTCGATAAAGTAAAAAATAGAGTGGAATCTAAAATGAATCGTCTAAAAAAATATGTTTAATATTTTCAGTTGTCAGTTGAAAAGGAAAAGCAACATGAAACACATGAATATTTAAATTTTAACATCTTTTTATTCATATTGTACATACGTTTTATAATAATTCTCATCAAGACCGATCCATAGAAAATACCGTATTGTTAAAATTTACATATATATATAATTAGGAGCTCTGTGGCACAAAAATTGTTTCATTTTGTTGTAAAGAGCAATCAGAAAACTACAAAAAAATCAACCTAAAGATCCAAAAAAGAAATATATATATATGTGTGTATATGTATATATGCCCAAGCTGAGCAAAGGCTATATCATGAGTATTGGATATTATATCATTATAATATATATGTATTTAATTACAACCAATTGGAGCTTGTATTTGAATTTACGATTACGATTAACTCTAGCTCGTACTTACCCTACATATATATATATGTATATGTACATATATAACTGTTAACATGGACCCATTGTCGTCCTTTGTATATAAATACATATATATCTATATATATATATATATATATATATATCTATTTATGCATTCATGTAACCCTAAGCAATTGTTAACAAGTGCTTTATGTTTATTCGCCTTTTTGTCCTATCTTGATTAGCTATATATAAATATATGTATATTTTGTCTTAATTAGCTATTAACTATAACAAATATTTTTCATGGTTTTCTTTATTGTTTTATGCTCATGTAAATTAAATGGTAAATTATCACTTATTTCGAAAGTTTGAATTTAAAAAATCAATAAATATATATTTCAGCAACTATTTCTATTTTAAATTTGACCGAAAATAAACTTAACGCATGTAAAATAACATTCTGTTACGCACTTACCGCAACTGTTAACCGTTCGTTGAATTGGCTCTGTTATGGCAAGCAAATGCACACACCTACCTTTAGTACGGACACAGCCATCGGATGGCAAGGGTCTATCACGCTCTGGTTTACATATTCGCCGTAATAAACGCGAGTTTTACGTACATCTAATACTTATATACAAAATTTAAAACAAATAATGAACGTGCATCACAAGGCCATAAATTAAATAAGGCATACGCTTTTCACACCAAACCAAAGACTATGCATGAGCTGCTGAGCTTTTTTTTCGCAATGCACATGTGTTGTCATACAGTTTAAATTGCATTGTGCGATCAACGTAGTTTTGTGAGCACTGTGCACAGCAATTGCAGTGTGTGGTAAGAGGGTTGCTAGAAGAGTTACTGTAAATGTGCAGCAATTAAAAAAGTTTAGGTGCCAAATATTTTTTCTTTAAAATAGAATATATTGAATTTAAAATAAACTAATTTGCTTTTACAAAAATATTGTGCCATAAGCAGGCATTTATTTGTTGCATATTGTTGTTGTTTTTGTTAGAAATGGTTGCCAACATGTTGCCAACGCCAAAGAGCTTCGAACGGTTTTGACGAGATTTTAGTGTTCAGTTCGTTTTTACTCAGCGTTGTGTGCGGACGTGTGGAGACCGTCGTCGTTGTCGTCTCTGTCATTTTTCCCATTTCGTTTTGTGTGATTGTAAGTATGTGCGAGCGAGCGCGCGCGTTTTATTGTGTGTGTGCATTTGTGTGTAGGTGTAGTCGCGTGTCGGTCAATTTACCAAAAGCAGCAACACCAACAACAAACAGTAGCGGCAACTCCGAAACGACTACGAAAAACAAGAAGAAGCAAAAAAAAAATAAAATAAATAAACAAAAAAAAAATAGTTGTGAAACGGAACATTTTGGTGGCAAGTGTTCATTCTCAGTGTGGCAGGCGGGCGGCGAAAAATTCTTAAACAATAAAACAGGTTTTGCACTGTGGTATGCCAGCGCCAGAGAGAGAGATACAACGGGAGAGCAACAGCAGACACAGTAGCATGCTCAGCAACAGAGCGAAACTTTTTTGCAAACTTTACTGCACTTGTTTTGGGTGTGGGTGAGGGATAGAGGGGCAAATATATTTGAAATTTACTGTGCGCATCCTTTTGCAAGGTCTTTTGCAGCGCTTGGCAGCTCTTGTCACACTGTGCGCTGCTGCTGCGAACCTGTTTTCAATGCGTTTGATTTACATATTTCGTTTGGCTGCAATCAAAAAAAAAACCGTTACTTCTAAGCTGCCAAAGCTAAATAGAAATCCATTCCCCCCACTCATGCTATCTTTCTCTTTGCTGTAACATTACTAAACAGCTGAGCTTTTGCAGTCGGGCCCCTAGCAACAGCACAGCAGAAGCTTCTCAGCTGTGCAGGCGCAGCGCAGGCGCCAATACATCACACACACACACACACACACACACACACACACACACACACACACACACACACACACACGCATGTACACGCACACATAGGCTGGGTTACACTGAATTTGGCCTGCAAATTGCATTGCTGGCATCTCGCTCGCACGCACAGCACTGTATGTGTGCAGTAACACATACCGGAAAGAGTTTTTTGTTGTTGTTGTTGTTTGCTGCCTCTGCCGCTGCTTCTGTTACAGCTGCGGCTGCGAGCTGAAGCTTTACATAAGTTGACATTTTGCCGTCACTTTCAGAGCCCGGCTGCAGGTCCTTTGCACAAGTTCTAGAGACGCGCCGCGCAATCAGCTGCTGCTGCGACGCGACACATACAAAAGTCGCTGTCGACGTCACTTGCAACTAGACGTTGACTTTGTTTTTTTTTATTTGCAACTTGTTTCGGTTTTTTCTGCGTTTGTTTGAAACCGGCTCTCAAAAGGTTCGCCAGCATCTCTGTTGTTGTTGTTGCTGTTGCTGTTTTTCAGCTGTTTCGTGGTTACAATAAATCAGCAACAAAAATAAAATTGAGCAGAAGAAGCAGCACCCCAAAGCGCACAGACAGAAACAACGAAAACAACAGACAACACACAAAAAAAAGTTCCGACGGCAGTGTAACATTCCAGTGTTGACAATAAAACAGTTAGAAATAGCTGAATGTGCTTCAAAAAATTGTGCGTCAACATACATTGGTCGATAAATTATTAAAAGAAGACAAATGTGTTCTTAAGAAAAAAATGAATTAATAATTATAAATTACTCTGAAAACACGAATCTATACATAAATTTAAATTAATTTTTCTTCAAATATTCTGTATTTCAGTGTTTAAAAATCTATACTCACTCAGAAAATAAGAATTTTGTATGCCGTTTAAAATATTCCGACAATTTTATGGGAGTTCTTTTATAGGAGTTCTCACTATAACTGCATCCACAGTTGTCATTTTCAAACTCTGGCTCTTAAGCTGGAGGTGCTCAAAAATTGCACAAAACCAAAATACCCAAAATTTTCACATTGTGAGCAGGGTATTACAAAAGCTTAGAGCCAAGTGGTTTAACTGCTTTTTTTACATTACACTTTAATTTTTGTTGTTGTCTTCTATTTGTTTCATTTCTCAACTATTTGCCGTTTTTGTTGTTGTTGTTGTTTTGTTTTTGCGTTTATGCGTGGGGGCCTTTCGAAAAGCTTTAAGAAAAACTTGATTTATAGCGCACCCCTTCACCCCCACGGCAGCCGCAGTCGCGACCAATTACCACTTAGCCGAAAATAAAAAAAATCGTTAGTGAATCAATAAAAACAACAATAATAATCGTAATACAAATTAAAAAAAAAAACAAACAATGTAATTTAAGTGTAAAATTCAAACCCGTTACTTATATCAAAAAAAGCGCCGACAAAGATGTGAATTTGTGCGAATTGTTGAAACACAGCTGCTCCATGCGTACAAAATGGCCGCCAGGATGCAGAACAGCAACAACAACAGCTGCAGCAGCTACAACAGCAACAACAGCAAGAACAAGAACAAGAACATCTAGCAGCAGCAGCAGCAGCAGCAATCGCTTCACAAACACAAATACACACACACACACACACACAGAGGCGGACACCCATACCAATGCACAATTGCACACAACACGGCCGCAGGCAGTTCGCTTTTGAAGGTAAGTCCTCAAATTGTTTGATTTACTCTTTAATTATGAAGCAACAATTTTAAACTACGATGCTTTGGTAGTTTATGCTACATAACGTTTGTTTTCTATAAATACGCAAAAGCGCACTTTTTATTTACTCTTTAATTATAAAACAACAATTTTGAACTATCTTAAATTGTTTACTCTTTCATAGGATATTTTAAATTTGATACGAAATGTGTTACGCCTATATAGTTTATATTATTCTTTAATAATAACGGATTTCTTTAAACATAGTGAATTCTGTAATTATAATCATAGCAATAATTTTTGCCCAAATAGTATTGAAAATGTTTCAGAATTCGATATGATTTAAATAATTATTTAACTGAACATTTTACCATCAAAAATTAAATTATCAGAATCAGTACTTAATACATTTATCAGTCAAAAATAGGGTCTTATACCTTTTCGATAGAGATTTTTTTGAATTCCTATAGTCACATGATCAAGTTAGCATTGGGGCTAATGACCTAAGTGCTATTGCAATTTATTCATTATTTCTCTAATTTATTGCCGCCAATTATAATTGTTTAGCTCTTGTTTCTCGCTCTCTCTCTCTCTCTCTCTCCCTCTATCTTTCTCTCACTCTCTCTGTCTCTAAAGCGAATATCAAAATGATACGAGTTTCTAGTTGGGATTTTGAGATCTCAGTTCAGTTCAGTTTCGCGTTTTATTGTCATGCTGTGAATCGCATGATGAATTACTTTGGCGTCTTCAATCAATCTCTCACTTGCTCCCAAAGGCAGAGCCGAATTTTTAGAAGTTTTACTGAGCGCATAAAGTACCCAGTATATTTGAATTGATGAAGCGGGTTTATAGATGTAGTAGGGTTTAGGGTTTAGTTATAAAAATATAATACACAAAGAAAAGTAATTTTTTTTTTTCGTTTATTAAAAATCTATAAATATCAATTTGAATTTATGGCTTGATTAAACACAAAAGTTGTTTAAGAATATAACGGCGATTTAAGGATTCACTTCGCTGAGCAAAGTACAGGGTATCTACAAGGCAGACACCGTCGGCGACCTGTTTTTTTTTAAGAGCATCGCAGAACTTTAACAATTGTGCGTTTTGCAGTTTTTTTTATCGCTTTACTTTTTATTTTGTTTAATTTTTTTCTACTTTTTTTGCGCGAATTTTTACGACTATTCGGCTGGGGTTCACTTCAGCGCAGTGAGGGCAAATTGTGGCCAGCAGCGACCGCGGGCCCATTCAAAAGCCCGTCAAACCAGTCGCAGCCGTTTGGCTCTTGCCTAGCCCAGTCGAAGGGGATGGGTGAGAGGGGAGAGGTGCTGGCTATCTCGGGCTATCTGACCGGCCAACTGGCTGACTGACTGGGCCGTTGATGACTTTTTACATAGCCAAAGAAGCGACGACCCAAACCAAGCCCAGACCCAAAACCAAACAAGAGTACTTCACTTGACAGAGCCCGACCGGGGAATACCCTGTGTTTCAGTTCAGAGTTGCGATAAGAAGCATTCCTATTAAGTTTATTGTCTATTAATTTTGAAGATTGTGGAATTTAAATATTTCTTGTATAACCCAAGACTTAATAAAATACATCAACAAATATGATGTATATATATTAAATTTTTTACGTATTTTAAAGTTCTGAAAAGTTCTGCTACGGTATCTGTAAAAAAATCCTTTTCACTAACTCTTATAAGCTATGAATTATGCGAAAAAACTTGATGAAGGAAGTGGGGAAACTATTGACTTCAGCGCTTTTGAATTGTCCGATATACTCACAAAACCTCACCTTATCGATATAAATCGATTTTAGAGAAACGAAGAGAGTATATAAAACAGTGTAAATATTGAAAACACGCATATTTATTACATTTTGGGAAAATTATCGTATTGTTTCAAGAATTTAATTTTTGTTATGTTGTCTGCCTGTTGCAAACATTAGCCTAAAGCCATTATACCCATTTTTAAAAAATCATTTTCAATTGGGTACAGGGTATCAAAAAAGATACCAGCGCCGCACGTATCTAAACTTGTTTCAAACGTGTTACATTTAAGAACGTTCGCCGCAAGCGGCAAGTGGCAATAATCCTTTCAAACTGACAGCGTTGCCATGTCGCAGCAGTTGAAAAAGAGGAAGAAGCAGCAGCAGCAGCGGAGGAAGTAGAAGGGCCGCCAAGTGGGTGTGGCACATTGACTGAGTTTCGTTTTAGTTCGCACAGCATATGTGCAAATTTTGAACGACGGCCGTTTCACAAGTTAGGGAATCAAACGCACGAAACAATTACGAGATAGATCTTAAAATATATTTTTTTTGTAGATCTAGAAATTAGAATCTAAATTTAAAAAAAAAAGCACAAAGAAATCAGTCGAAACTTATTTTCTATAAACAATAAACAATCTGTGTTTCTTTCAAAATTTTTAGAATGTTTGAACTTTGTCTTTGTTTCTTACCATTCATCCAATTCAAGTGTATGTAGAAATTTTGCAAATGTGTTATAATTTTAATTTGTTGTATTTTATGTGTGGGTCTAAAAAACGCATGCTTTTATTTAAGCAGAACTCATTAAACTGCCCTCGCCCGTGTGTCTATCCCGTCCATATGCTGTCTGTCATTGTCTGGTTCGAGTTCGCAGACATTTTGATTGCCTGTTGTCTGTTTTTATTTTTTTCTTATCATTTATTTTTTATAGCGCCGCCATTTTCCCTCGTGTGTATGTGTGCTTTTGTGTGTGTGTGTGTGTGTGCGTGTGTGTGTGCACACTATGCGTTGCGATATATATAGTTAAGCCCCAACGATATGCTAAAAGATTTTTCATTTTATTTTTATTTTTGATTTTTTACCAATTGCAAATGCAAAAAGTGAAATTGATATTTTCGCACAAATTACCGTTAACAAGACGGCAGCCTAGCAACAACATTTTTCGCTTGTCAAATACCCTACCAATACCCCATACCCCCGAAAAAAAAAATGGACGTCGCAAAAACCGACACAGCCAGGTGAACGGGAAATTGTTTACCGTGGTTCCAAAATGATGTAATTTCGCGTGCTCGTGCAATTCAATTTCCTGCTAGCGGAAACGCGCGTCGCTCTGCTCACCCATTGAAAGGCAAACCAACAGCACCCCCAACCCCCAGCCCCACAACCCCAAAAAAAAAATGAATGAAAAAAATAGAACCCTCAAGCGCACAACTTGAAAGCACTGTCCAAATTGTTTGGCAGTTCCTCTTCTTTGCGCTTCAACTTTAATTGAGCCCGCACAGTGCCAAAAATAATCGAAAAAAATAAACATAAAGAAAAGAATGAAAATAAAAATAATAATAAATAAATAAGAAATCAATTTTGTAAAATTTGCTATCTAAACAGCTTATCCGTTTTGCCCATCTGCCATTCAACAGAGCAGAGCACTCAATAAAAAATATATATCACATGTCATTTATGTGCAGCTAACAGCTGCTTAACTTTAACATGAGGTTTGTCAGTTCAGTGACAAGCATGGTAAATATAAAGCAAAAACACTTTGAAAATATTAAATAAAATAAAGTATACATATTTATATATGTAAAAAAAATATTTGTACTGAATTTCTAAAATTCGAATTATTTTAATATTTGGCATATTATACATACAGTATCTGTACAGTATTATTTTTATTAGGAATTTTTGTTATATGCCATTTTATCCATGTTCATTTTATTTGTTTAAAATTATTCAAAGTGGAACTTGCCATTTAATTATTATTAAAATATCTAGAATAAATGTTAATAAAATACTAATTTTTATAGTGTATATTTTGTGTGACATGTGTGTTTTTTGGTTGTATTCATGCAATGTGTGGAGTGTTGAATTTTCAAAATGTTTGGCATATTTCGCATAAATAAATTACATTCAAAGCCGATGCTTGGTCAGGCGCTCTGCCTGCCATCCTGCCAGCCTGTTGGCCCGCTGGCCGGGCTCAGCTCTGGCTGTCCGGGCAGCCTATATTAACAATAATTCCTTTGTGCCTGGCATCTTGCCAAAAAGTTTTGTGCTCCTATGCCCGCACAGCAGGCGACGAACATTTTGTGGCCAATTTCGGTGGGAACAAAGCGGGAGGGTCGCCGTTTTGTGACCCATTGTCAGTTGAAGTTAAATGCGACGCCTGACACAAAAAATTAAAATAAAAAGCGTCTCTGGCAAACGACAACGCACAACTTACAATGGTCACAGGACAATGAACACCAACAAAAAAGAAATAAATATGTAGGCCCAAGTTCCACGGCCAACAGAACAAACGTTTGACGTTTGTCAACCATTCAAAATGCTAGAGTATTTAAAATCTCCAGGAATCTCAAAATCCAAAAGCAGTTGTAGTCAATATGATGTACTTTATTTCAGAAATATGTACTAGCTTTTTTGGTTGATGTCTTTAAAAATGTGGAGAAGAAACTTCTTAAATTTTTGAAATTTGTATTATATGTATTATTTATTTTTTTTGTTTAACTCAATACTGTTTTAGTAAAATCTATGTAACAGATTATTATTTTTAAAAAAAATATACGCCTGTTTTTACGGAGGAAAATAAAATTTAAAAAATACATTTTTGAATTAATATCTTTTTATGAAACTCAAAACTTTTGAAGTTTATACATACAAAATTTCCATTTCCATACTCCAAATAAAAACAACGTTGCAGCTACACAAATAATTCACACCCAGTCGATCAATTATTCAGCGTCTGCTGTCTATCTGCTTTTTGCATGAACCTTTTTGACCCCCTTGGCGAATATCAATTTGTCAGAGCTATCAATTCAGCTGATAAGCTATGGCGTTATCTTCTGGAAAATGACGTAGATGTGTTTTTAAATAGGCGATTCGTTGAACTCGTAGAGCAAACGCACCGTCGTTAAGCCCTCCGGTGTATATTCCAAATATATCGATAGCATTATCGATAGTCTGTGCACATATATTTTTTTATCGCTTTTCTTAGAAATGTAAATTTATGTTGAGCTTAAATAATTTATATTTACATATAATTGATATTTAACAGTTATAAAGTAGATAGCTGTTAAAAACACTTGACGTGAATTTCCCTAATGAAAGCTGCAAACTTTTTAAACTGATTTCCTTGCAGTTTACCAACTGTTTATTGGTTTCTTTTAGGGGTATTTCAAGCTGAGATACCAAACAAAAAATGAATCCTCTGCAATAGTAACCAAGTACGCTGTGATAAATGGATGTATATACCAAAATTTAAACAATTCACTGGAGGACGTATACCAGATGTGCCAATGATTAGACGAAATGCTGCCGATGGCTATTGTATACATAATAGTAGCCGCCATCGAACGGCAGTGTGACCAGTTCGCTGGTTGATCCTGGCGTGTTTTCCACCGAATCGACCGCAACGCGCACCGACGAATGCGTCAAATTGATGGAGCGATAGAAGAAGGCGGTCAAAAAGCTGGCGCTGATCACGAATGCAACGAAGAAGCCCAAACAGAAGACGCAATCCTTGTTCACCTGCAGGCACAGGCAAATGGCGCCAGCAAAATCGCCCAACGTCTGCCCGATCCGACCCAGAAAAGTGCGCGGCCTTGCGGGCGGCACAAAAGCCGCTGAGCTATTTGTGCTGATTGTGATTGTGTGGTATCTACACTCGCAGGGTGGTATTGTGCCTCCTGCTTGTTGTTGTTGCTGCTGCTGCTGCTGGTGTTGTTGCTGCTGCTCCTGGTGACGGCTGCCTCTTCCCTTGGGTCTTGTGCTGCTGGTGGCGACCACATCCAGCCGCAGGCTATTCACTGGCACCGTCTGGGTGGCCAGCTCGCAGTCATGCGTCACCTGCAGTTCCGTGGTGCACTCGCGATTATTGTTGCTGCTCAGCAGATGCTCCTCAATGACCTCCAGATTGCGCGTGTAGCGATCGAGCAGTCGCAAAATCCGCTGCAGACGCTCTTCATCAAGGCGCTGTGGATGGGATGGCGTCGTCGTCGTCGTTGTTGTTGTTGTTGTTGCTGTTAACAGCGGTTCCTGCACGATGGTTGCCGCGTCCGAATCATTCTCGGATTCACTTCGCGGCAACAAGGTCTCGATCAAGTCCTTGACCAGCACATTGGCCTCGTCCAGCTTTTCCTTTTGGTGCAACAAGGTGGCCTGCCAGCTGGTGCCGGGCAGCTCAAAGCTCACATGTTTCGGCTCCACGTCAGGCTGCGGTGCATCCGTTTCGGTTTCGCCCACTGCACCGTCTGGGAGCTGCAGCAATTGGCTTTGGCTTCGGCTTTCGGCCACTTGCTCGGGCGGCTTTTTACTGTCATCATCCATTTGTTAATTTTGCATTTGTGTTTTCCAGACTTCGAATGAAATTCATTTAGTTCTTTCATTCCTTCTTGACAAATAACAAAATATTTATGTTTCACATATTTGGGTTTTTTTGTTATACCCTAAACCCATTGAAAATGGGTAAAAAGGGTTTTGTGCAAATGTATGTAACAGGCAGAAGGAGGCATGTCCGACCCCCATAAAGTATATATATTCTTGATCAACATCACTAGCCGGGTCGATTTAGCCCTGTCCGTCTGTCTGTATGAACGCGTCGATTTCAGTGCCTACAAAAGCTAGAAAGCTAATCTTGAACTCATTCGGTTCGTATATACCATGCGCAGATCAAGTTTATTTCAAAAGATCGATAACCCTTCCGTTTTCTTATTATCGATATTTATCGAACTATAAGAGCTAACGCCACTATTTCGGGCTTGGAATACCTACCCGCAAATCGCCCCCAATATCGGAATAACCTAAAAAAAACCCAAATCAAATGCTTCAGACTTGCAAATTGGTTTGTACATACATTTCGTTGCTCTTATTAAGTCCTGAACATTTCATAACGATAATACATTTAATTTATTTTTAGCTGATTGGCTGAACCACTAGCAATTTCTGTGTTCATGTGCACACATACATACAAATGCAGAATTTTGTCTAGCATTTTTCTTGGATTTTTTTTTTGCAATTGTTAACTTAAATTTTATTACAACAAAATTAAATGAAAGTGTGGCGCTGCCAGTAAGAGTTGTGCAGCTGATGTTGAAGAGCCGGCGGTTCGAGCCCGGGTGTGTAATCGAAAAAAGTTTCGTTGATAATTATTATTTCACTTTTTTTTTTTAATTTTTAACCACCTCAATACTCATCAAGTGGCGAGAGTTTGTGTGTATGTGTTAAATGCTGTGTTCAGGGTATCTCCTAGTCGGGCGGTCTCGACTGGAGCAATCTCACTTGTTTTTGTTTTTTTTTGTTGTTTATTTGTTTGTTTCACCAAATTTCAAACTCTCATGTAAAAATTCGAAATTATTTTTAATGGCCTTCAGAGCGACACAAACTGGCATCGTAATAGACAGCCTAGTTGCCGACTTGGTTCGGCAGGTTATCGAACGGTGTGCATCGACTAAGGATACAAACCAATTCAAAATCGGTCCATGTCAAAGACTCTTCGATATTTTGGGTCTGGCGCCATGCAGACGGGAGTACGAGGAGGAACTGGCGCACGCAGAGATCGACGCTGCTGTTGTTGAGCTCGACAAGAAGTGCGCGGCTCCTTCGACAGATCCTCCGATAAGTGACAGTCAAAGAAACGATTGCGGACGTAAATGGCACAATTGGCTGGCTCAGGCCTTGACTGCGGGTAAATTTTCCATTTCCATCTCCGCATTTTTAAATTATATACGTTTAAAGGGAAGTCAGCTTAAAAAAATAGCTGTAGCATCTTTAGACATTGACTGGAAGTGCTGTTCACTTTAGAGCTGTCTATACCGTAGATGGGATCGTTGACTTTCAACTTTCTTCCAAAATGTTTTAAGATCGTGAGATTTCTCTTGAGAGTTATCTATTACTGATCTTTTAACTTTGATCCAAAAACCTCATAAATTTTTATGGTTAAAGGGATCTAAACCGATCAATAGATAAAATATAAATAAAGTTTACAAGTGATCTTGAAATGAAATGAAAGAAATATCCATCCTCCAGATTTCATATTCTTAAGATTTTTCCACTGATTTTTCACATCCACAATTTGATGGTGTGAAGTCGTTCATACATATATTTCAGTATCCATCTATTAGATACTTTATTGGAGCCACAGTTTGTTCTCCCAATTAGAACTTAAATTTATTTTATTTTGAATTTTAAACATACAAATGAACGAACTAATATTTATTCTATATTTGCGTGTCCTGCTTTTTGGGCCATCTATTTTAATGGACAACTTTATTCCGCAGATAGCTCTGAAGATGAAATTGAAATTTACAAAAAAAATTGCCCGTTTATACAGAAGTTTAGTAATGGGTCCTGTCAAACCGAGCAGCCGCGTTTGCGGAAACAGAACCTTGGCGTTTTAACGCCCGGAGATCGGACATTACGCGACGGTACGGCGCCCTGTGAACTCCGCCGACAGACGATCTTCATTGATGCGATTTCGGTGCCAACGCCCAATCCACAGAGCCGTCCCCCGTTGGCCGATCGCTTCTGCTATATGTTGACAGATTTTGCATCGGCCCTTTACTGTAGTCTAGCCATAATGTGTTGTTGTACCCCAAACATGTTTCGATGATAAATAGCCTTTAGCTTAAGCCAGCTGGATCTTTAATTATTGATAAGCTCTAGTTTTACTATACACATCTAGTCGCTATGGTGGCTATGGGGCTAAATTTGGCTTGGCACGGATGCCAGCCAATACCAGCTTCGGATCCTGCTGCTGATGCACATTGCTCGCAATGAAGCTGTGGTAGTGAGCGATGATCAGGTAGAGGCACCACACGCACACCAGCACGAACAGCACATAGGTGAAGTTCTCGCCCATCATCGACAGGCATCCGGTGAGGGCGTGGCCAGTCTCGTACAGCACCCGCCACATGCGCTGACACAGTGGGCGACGCTCGAACGCGGTCACCGAACTGATCGAGTCCACCTCGATGTGTATGGTACGCGCCTCGGGTTCCAGCAGCGGCTGCAATTGCCCAACGGGATCCATCAACTTTGGCTTGAGCAGCTTCTCCTTGTCACCGACCTCCGGCACCAGTCCTGGCCAATATGTCTGGCTGGCCACATCGCAGGTGAGCTTGGGAACTGCCCCCAGCAGCGTCGAGTCCGAGTGTTGCACACGACTTAAGCTGACGGTGGCCTTCAACAGCTCACCACTATCGGCTGAGTAAAAGATTGAAAGTTCTCTTTAGCACGAATACGGGTGCTCTGGTCGGTCGTGTCCGACTAGAAGATACGCTATAATCAGTTCTGAGTTGCAAAAAAGAAAAACGTTTGTACTTCTTTTCAAAACACAAAATGGCTCTCTTTTTGCTATTACCCACAGCTTTTCAACAGTTGTAAAAATACTAGAATATCCAGGTCTAGAATTAAGAAAGTAAAACTATATTTTTTTCGATGCTGTTCCAAATTGTAAAAGTATAAATTAATATACTTTCGATCTATTTATGCTTTGGCTTAGGCGCTTATAAGCTATAAGAAATACTTATGATGCAAAGGCTGGAATCGATATTTATCGATTTTAGGGGCAAATTACGTTAAGCTTATTTAATCTCTTAACATGCCTAAGAATGGAAGGCTAGAATCCATGTTTCTTTTTGGGTGAATAATAAACAACAGTTTCAGCTCTAAAGAAAGATAAGATAACATAAAAACAAATATGACAATTGATATTTATCGATGTTAGTACAAAATATTGGGAAATATTAAACGCTCTAATCGCCTTTCTCTGTACAAGAACCTACGTACTAAGCTAATGGTCTGAGTTTTGTTCGATATTTATCGACTTTCTGATAAGAAATGAGTTGAAAAATATATTCATATTACTTAGTTATGCTAAATTGGTTGTTCAGATTTTCTCTCAACAGGTGGAAATCTTCACCAACATCGAACTATTATTATATGAAATAGCGTTCTATTGGAAAAATCTTTAAAAATTTCGATAATCTAAAAATAACAGTTCTTTGTCGTTGTACCAATTATTAATATTTAAGTTGTACAGGGTATACACACGCTGCTGTCAACTCTTCCGCTCTTTTCCTTTCTACTTACTGTCCGCTGGCTGGAGATGCGTCGCCGTAAACTGTTCGGACTGCGTGCGTTTGAGCTTCGGCTGAGGATTGAGTTGCGCCTGCTCGCTCTCTTTAATGATGCGCGAGTAGTCCTCGAACAAGTTGAGCAGCTCCACAAAGCGTTCGGTGATCTGTCTGTGGCTCACTTGCACCTCGGTCAGAAAGTTGGGCGTCGTTAGCATCTGCACTGGCATCGGCACCGACACCGATCCCGACTGTTGATTCAGGCTCTCCATATTCGTTAGATTCCAGCCAATGTTCTTAGGATTGGCATTCAGTTCGGGCACACAATCGTTGGCCTCCATGTCAAGCAAACCCTCGTCGGGAATCTCGTTCGTCTGTATGGGCATTTTTTTTGAAGATGTGCGCAATTTTGGGAAGCCTGATGTTCTTATTGCTGTTTTGCTTATCTATATATCTGTGTATGTGTGTGTGTTGGTAGAATTCCGTTTAGAATTTTTAAGTGTATTTTTGTATACTTCGTATAGTTCTTTTATGTCATTTCTCTAAACAAATTTTCAATAGTCTGGCTACTTTGTGTCAGCTTTAACCCTTAGGTCAACCACATACGTCAGCTTCGTCTGGTCTGAATAATTTTTTGCGCTAAATTAAGCAATTTTGTGACAACCGTCTGCACTTTGCTGAACTTTATGCTAGTGCAACTGGCCCATGTGTCTATTCAAACCCCCTACCCCTACCGTACCCCTGTTGGGACAGTCCAGCTGTTCGTTGGCCAACTTAACCCCGCCCTCAAATATGACAATTATAACGGTCTACTGCACTAACATTATATTATTTTGCATAAATGCATTTTGTGGATTTTTGCTTTAGGGCAAAAAAAAAGAAATTCTCTGGTTTTCACATTTTATTTGGGAAGTTTTTATTTATGTATATTTTTCTGTTTAACAAATATATATTTTAAAAGACATATAAATAATTTTGGCTAATGCATAAATTATGCAATTTTGATATCATTATCATTAAGTTTAATTTAATTTTTTTTAATTTACCATAAAATGTCCTATATAAATTACAATATGCAATGTAAGCTTAAGATGTAGCCTGTTTTCAAGTAATTATTTAAATTTTTCATAGTATTTTTTATATGTAAGTATACCCAAGCTTAGTCGTGTACTTTCTATGAAATATTTCCTGGAAATTATATATTTCCTAAAATTCTGCTAATATTACCAGCATTATCCATTTCAAAGTTCTACTGCGCTTCTGTGTTTATTAACCGATTATTGTCATAAGAGGATAAGAGTTCGGTATTTTTGGTAATCATATTAAGGCTTTATCCTTTAAATGCCACGTTAAGTGATTTTCGCAAATGCGAACTAAAAATAAATGTTTAAAATAAATTTCAACTGAAAACTATGTATATGCTAAATTTCAGATGTCTAGTTTTTGGCGAGGGCCATTTTGAAGCAACTGTGCAACAAATGTGCAATATAAAAATTAAATTAAGGACATGGGCAGGTGTGGTTGGTGGAAGGGGGCGTGCTTCGGGCTGAGTTGTTTTGCTTCAGCACCTATTCAGAAACACAAAAACGACAACGAGCTCAGGCAGGCAAAGCGTTGGCTGCCAGTTTGAGCCAAGTTGGTGGCAACAGCATCCTTACTTTACACACAACACACACACACACACAGACACACATGATGTACTACGTGCGAGAGAATCAATAAATTGTGTTTTGCCCTTTTTGGCCTCTTCTTGCCCTGCTCTGTACGGAGATTTTTGCCAATGGCCAACAAATATAAATCTTCGCCGCACTAAGCCCTTTATATATTATCAATGGCCAAAGGCAAAAGATGCGCACACAGCAGTGGCCACAGTAGCTGCCGCCACCGTCGGAGGCAGGTGTCGCCAAACTGGACAATGCTTTTGGGCATCAACGAATTTTAAATGCCCTGCAGCCGTTAGTCATGTCTAGGTTATACTTGCCTCGCCTATATATTAACTAAAGTTTTGCTTAAAATAATTCTAAGAGCTATACAAAGTTTTGTCAAACCTCAACCGATTTTAATAAGCAATAATTTTAGATCACAATTGTACCTGCAGAAAAATACTGGAAATCGGTTTTTTTTGTAATTCCTAAACTAAATAAACCAGAAGGAAAATTTTGTTAGAATTTATATTAGAATATGTGAATATTAATACCATAATATTTCCATATGTACATGGGTCAAAATTTAAATTCTCTATAACTTTATCAACTCATGTTGAATATGTCTCCAAATCACACATTTTAAAGTGCCATGCATTTATCGAAACTCAAACGATTTGAATAATGAATGGATTTGTATGTAGGAATTAAACTGTCATTTTAAATTTGAGCACCAAATTATTCTAAATTTTGATAGGAATTTGTCGATGCTTTGGATTCTAGATTAATGCAACATCTAAATCTTGTTATTTTGGCTTAATTAAAAAAATAATAAAAATGAAAAGTGTACAGATGACCTGTTGACCGCAAAAATGCTTTGCCCGATGCTTTGTTAAAAATAAAAGCCGCATTGGCCCTTTTTAATTTATGAGGTGTTGCTGATTATTCTCTTGGCTGGGCACATAAATATATAAGCCCAGCTTACAGCATTCGCATTTGGTGCTGCCAAAGCGTTGCCAAAAGTTCAAAATACAAAAAAAAAACTGTTTTGCTGTTCCCTGCCCCTTTGCTATCTGCTGCTCCCACTCCAGGCAGAAAGCCATAAATATTGTTTGCTTAGAGATATATGTTTATATTTAGTATATATTTTCTTTGGCTTAATGCTCGCTTGTTTTCTATTATTTGACTTGACTCGAGTCGAGTCGACTCGACTCGCTCGTTTATCATCGCCTGCTGCAATCCAGTATCTGTGCCACAGAGGCTGCCACAGAGTTGAGCCCAGCATGCATTCAATTAAGACTCGCCAAAATTTCTAGATTTTTATCCCGAGCTAGCTGAATGATTATTGCCATAATTTGGCAGCAACGACATATTTCCAAAAAATGGGAAAATAAATTCAAAGCTGGAAATGGTATACATCGTATAAATTATATATTAACGTAATCTATATAGTAAATTAATCAGATCTTTAAGTGCCGTATGTAAAGACTATTGTTATCTATAAAAATATAATTAAATGCTTAGATCTATTATAGTATAGGGCAGGTTTTTGAACACAGTTTAA
This sequence comes from Drosophila nigromelanica, assembly GCA_004149465.1. Classification (NCBI taxonomy): domain Eukaryota; kingdom Metazoa; phylum Arthropoda; class Insecta; order Diptera; family Drosophilidae; genus Drosophila; species Drosophila nigromelanica. The sequence goes on along the minus strand of SCDS01001004.1, from coordinate 2,236 downwards.
AGAAATAGAATAATAGATTTCCGTGTTCTTTATGCAGTAAACATTCTATATAAGCAACTAACCTGAACCAATTAATGTACATTAAAAACATCGTAAAAACAAACAACAAACATCGATACATATATTTTTAGATCTTTTAGAAGCAAAAATGTTACTAATGCAGAGGTTGCTACATGAAAATAGAATGCTGCTTGTATAGAGATTGAATTTATAAAATATTTACTGTATATAGCTGCATATATGGCAGCCAACTTATTTTATTTTTAAATGCTTTTAAAACTGTACTGACTTAGAATTTTGTTGTCAAGTCAAAAAATATTCCCCTGGCCTTGGTTTACGTGTCTTTAATTAAAGTAACAAATACAAAAAAAAAAATTTATATGTGATTATGTGCTAAGAACATGGTATATTTTATCTCGTAGCTGACTAGTTTTTTCACAGCTAATGCTGGTACTTATTAAAGATATAAATGTGCCTATGTTGGGGTTTTCCTGGTTTAATCATAGTTTCTTGTTTTCTATTTATTTGGTTTTTTTTGTGGCAACTACTCGATAATATTTGAGCAGCTACTGCGCGCCTATTTAGATAAGTTTTCACATGTTGACATTGCCACTCCCATGACACATGCCAACTAATTTCTCATACTTCCATGTAATGCAAACATATATATACATTTATATTGTATATATATATATTGTGTATATACTATATAGTTCTGTGCGTATTGGTGTGCTTGTCACAATCGCTTCCACCTGCCAGTTTCGTTGAAGTCAAAACATTGTCAGAGAGTTTGCCACTTGTCCAGAGACAACGGTTAAAGGTAAGTGAAATATCCGCCTCTGTTCTCCTCCTGGAATTGCTACTGGCAATCAGTAGCTGCCAGCCTGGCTGTCTCCAAACCTCCCCTCTCCTCCCCTCCCCTCGCTTTGCTGCGTAGCTGGCCACTTGGCCAGCCACTTGCTCCTTTTTCCTGCCGTTAGTTGACATTTAATGGCATTTGACACTCTGCTCGGCGTGGTTCGCAAGACAAAGCAAAAACATCAGGTGCAAATATTGAAAGAAAAAACGCAGAAGAGGAAGAATAACAACAGTAGGTCCGGTAACAATTATGCACATACTCTGTTCAACACGAATAAGAACAGCTTTTACACCCTTGCAGAGATCTATAACGCATTCTATATATCCTTTAGTTATAAAGCTATTCTCAAGAAACTTTGCATAAACTCGATTATATTATATTTAGTTCCTGTTCAGTCTCAACAATTAACTATGCATCTGAACGATCAACTAAATATCGCATTTCGTTAGTTAATAAGTAAAATCAATTATGAAATCGGGCAACAATTTCATTAAGCTAATTTAGAGCGTAAAAATGAAGTTTATTTTGGTTGTTTTTATTCTACTCATCGATCGCTTTATCATGCCCAATAATTACAATTTTATATGTGCAGGGTATAAGAAATAACAAAACACAAAAATGATAAAAGAATGGAATATGTCTAGGATAGGAAATAAAAAAAAAAAGAATGAAAAAATCAATAGAAGCGCGCCGAAGACGTGGCCAACAACTGCAGCACTTGGCTAATGAAGTTGTTGCTGCCGTAGCCGAACCCGCACCCGGATCCGGAATATGCGTCTGCAACATTCTTGCATTTAATGCTCTTGTTTGCTTTATTCGATGTCCTTGCGTAGATGTTGTTACTGTTTACCAGGAGCTTCGCATGTTCACCAGACAGTTGGACACCTTTTCTCCAAGGGATGCTGGTCAGAGCTGTTTTAATACATTTAGCGGTGCTTGAGTGTGCCCGGTATAGGTACAGTGAAAGCAAACTAAACGGAACAAGCGAAAAGCTTTTATTTTGCCCTACAAAATGAAAAGCACTGCTAACAAATAATTGGACATCACTTTTTCCATTGAATGAAGCAATGTATATATTTTTTTTTTTTAATTTCTTAGTAATTTAATGATACATAAAAGAGAATATTTGTAAATTTTGTCGTTTGTATAACGATGCATTTTCTACTCATTTACAAAGTGAAAGGAGTATATTGGGTTTGTGCAACATCCGTCCGTCCGTCTCGTATATTTTTTTTCCATTGAATGATGCAATGTATATATTTTTTTTAATTTCTTAGTAATTTAATGATACATAAAAGAGAATATTTGTAAATTTTGTCGTTTGTATTACGATGCATTTTCTACTCATTTACAAAGTGAAAGGAGTATATTGGGTTT
>SCDS01001003.1:0-17179 GCA_004149465.1 Drosophila nigromelanica | reverse complement strand
GTGTGTGCTGTGTTAATGGAAACTAAAATGTGCTATCCAACACCAAAAAAAAAGCTCGTTCACTCCACACCAAAAAAAAAAAAACAAAAGAGTATATGTATATAAACCGCTGCAGTTGGCTGATCTACAGAATTAGGCAGGTAGAGGGCGACAGTGAAAGACATGTAGACAATGAAAAGAGATTCTTGTTTGGCGGTGCGAAGACCAGAGAGTGATAGGAATGTGAAAATTCGTTTACCTTGGAAACATAAACGATTCTGATATATGGCAAATATATCGCTGGGCTTGTAGCAGGGCTCATAGGCTAGCTCATCGCCAGCGATATCGATATTGTGACCGGAATCAGAAATGTTTTCGGCAGACGCTTGGTAACGACTAAGCTTATGGGAGGGTATCACAAACAGGTTTTGCTCCATTTTGTCGGGCTCTCTCGATGACGCTACGCGGTCTGTGTCTGGGTCTAAAGTTGTTGATGTTGTTGTTGTTGTGAGTTTTGTTGTGTTCGTTTCAGCCATTATTTGTGGTGGGCACTGAACAGGCTTTGGTTGTGATGTTGTGTTGTGGAAGATGGTAACAAAGTGTATTAGTTGTTGGTTTGGTTTTGTCTAATTTAGTGTTAGCTACAGATAGTGTATATTTTTGCCACAACTTCTCTACCATTTGGACAGTCAATCCAGGTAAAGGCTGCGCTGAGTTATAACTTATGATTGTAATTGGATTAGTAATAACGCTTACCTCGCTATCTTGGCACGCAGCATCCTCCCTGGAGCCCGTCGTCAGGCCTTGTACGAAGTGCATATCGCTTCCAGGATCGTCAGAGGCCAAGTGTGCGCGAAATTGTTTACTTCTATGGTAGGAATGGGATGAGAGTGCTGTAAGTTGATGCCACATGAATGGATGAAAGGTTTTTACCTCAGCTCCAATTGTTGCATTTGCTGAAAGTGCCTCAATTTGCCATTGGCCAAGTGCAGTTTCTCCTCCAGAGCAGCGTTTTCCACACATTTTATGGAGTACTTTTCGGAAAATGACAAAATCTCTAGGCGCAGTTCATCGAGTTCCTCTCTAAAATGGAGAAATGCTTATTGCCATTACAACTATGCAGACTGCGTGTTACTTACTCCTTCAGCTTGGAGCCATCTCCTCGCATGTGTTCGCCCCGCTGCACCTGATGCAGAAACTCCGCCTTGAAGCGCGACACTTCACGTTGTACTTCGCTCTGATGGGCCTTGCGCATCGCATCCAGAGCGGCCAATGTCGCCTAGGGTTCAAAGAAATCGAAAAATAGTTAATGCCGCACTGGAAATGTACGCAGCACCCACCTGTGTTTCCTCAGCTAGTGCAGTTTCCTTCTCCGCCAAAAGACGCTCAATTTCCAGCTTGTGCTTCTCCTCCATATCGCCAATTAGACGACGATGCGATAACTCCATGGCGCTTAGGCCCTTTTCACAGAGTGTCTGTAATATAACTGAATAAGCTTCTGCGAAAAACGTTATTTAGAGAATGATTAACATACCCTCAGCTGTTCGATTTCCGTTTGATAACGCTTGCGAAAACTCTGCTCGTCGGCGGCATTGGCGTGCTCGTGGTGATACACCTCCCTGAGGCATTCCAGCTGCTTGCCGTGCTCCCTTTCTAGCAGATCAAGACGTTTCTCCATCCGCTTGCAGCGCTCCTGCTGCCGGCCCAGTTCGTCGCTGAGCTCGTTTCGCTGCTGCAGAAGCAGCTGCTGCTCCTGCTCTTGGCTGGTGCACTTCTCCAGGGCAATCGCTAGCTCCGTCTCGCGCTGCTCCAGCAGCTGTTCACTGCGCTGCAGATCCGTCTCGGTCTGCTGGTGAAGTGTTGTCAGCTTCTCGACGCGCTGCCGCAGTTCGCAGCACTTATGGCAGGAATCCTGCAGGCAGGAGAGCTCCAATTGCTCGGTAACCAGCACGCAGGTCTCGCTCAGAGCACGCTCCAGTTGCCTCAGTCCGTCCTTCCGCTCGTTCAGGGGCGACACGGATCGACGGCTGCGCTGACCGGCGCGTATCTGCTGCAGCTGGGTCAGGCTCTGTTCGAGGCGCTCCTTACTGCTGAGCAGCACATGCTCCAGATTGTGCAGACGCTGCAGCAGTTGCGAGCTCAAAGGCAACGATTGAGTGCTGCTGGAATCAGTGCTCGACTCGGTGCTCGTCGAGCTGCTTGTGGCGGACTTACGCTCCTCAGTTTCCCTTTGCAGTTCACTGAGCTTGAGCTCCAGCTGCTCCTTGCCTTTCAACGACAGCGAACGACGTCGCTCGGATTTGGCCAACTTTTGTTTAAGCGCTCGCACTTGCCGTTCCGAGGTGCTGTACTTGATGGTCAGATCCTGAATGCGAGCAGCCATCAATTGGAGTTGCGCCCCATCCTCCATCTGACAACGCTCCAGTTTCTGCTGCAGAGCCGTCTGGATTAGTTCGAGGGCATCGTACTGATTCTGGGACTGTTTAAGCTCACGCTTCATAGCTCGAATTTCGTTGACTGCCTTCTCAAAGCGGCTGCGCAGCTCATTGTACTCCTCCGCCAGCGAATCCCGCTGCAGGCAGTACGGATCAATGTCGCTAATTGTGGTCAGATCGCTCAGTGAGTCCATGCGCTTCATTTTGTGGCGCTGCAGATTGGTGAGACTGGGCACCTGGCTGTTGTCCGCCTGCAGTTCACGCAGCCGCTTGTACAAGCTCTCGTTCTCCTCAATGCCCTGCGCCAGTCGATCCTCCAGTTGTTTAATCTTGCACTGGCTCTCCGTCAGCTGCAAGCTCAGGCTGTGCACGAGCTCGGCCGCGCTTTGCTTGGCACTGGCCAGTTCGCCGTTCAGTTGCTGCTGTTGCTCCTGCAGCCGGGCGGTCAGCTCCTGCTCGGTGCGCTGCAGCGTTGTCAGCAGCTCGGACATGCGCGCCTCGCGCACTTTGGCTTCGGTGCGCAGCGTCTCGCATTGTTGTTTGAGCTCGCGGTCCGGCCGCATTTCTTCTGGCACCACCATAAGGGGCAGCTCATCGCTGGCCACACTGTCCACCGTGCTGCGCCGCGAACTGGGCGGGGAGCTGCGGCTGCGCTTGTGCAGACTCGCCAGGCTGCGATTGCGCAGACAGCTGCGCAAAACGGGCGGCGACGGTGACAGCGGCGAGCCCCAGTCGAGGCTGTCCCGCCGCCCGCCCTCCGAGGCAGTCCGGTACTCCTCATCGGAGGAGAAATGCGGCGCGTTCGCCGGCGTCCCAGGCGTGGCCGGACTAGAGCTAAGTGGGTGTGTTTGGGTTTGTGATTGTGTTTGTGTTTGTAGCTGTGCCTTGATAAAGTCCTGCTCAATGTCGCTCTGCTTAATTACCGCCGACGTCGTGGCCGTCGTTGTTCCCGCCGTCTCCAGCTGTTGTTGTGGCAGTCCCGCCGCACTCCTCAGCACCGCCAGCCAACTGTTGCGCGAGCTGGGCGAGAGACTGGCCAGGAAGAGGCGCTGCTTGTCCCAGGTAATCAGCTGGAAGGCGTGCTGTTTGCTGGCGCTGGGCTCTTCCACGACATTCGACAGGCTGTTCACGTCCAGGACGCCATCGAGCACGCCCCTTTCCTCGCACAGCGGGTCTCTGTAGTAGAAGAGCGCCGCACCACTCAGGGTGAACCAGTGCTTGCTCCAGTCGCCCGTCCGGTTGTCCAGCTTCATCAGCCAGCCTTTTTTGGCATTCAACGACTCCTCATCAGCACTCTTCCCCGCCGGCTTGTTGGACACTGCGCACTTGCTGGATTTGCTAACGGGTCTCAGTTCATCCGACTTGGCCATGTAGTTGGCGCACAGCTCGTCCAGATTGCAGCCGCCATCGGGGTCGCCACGTTCGTGCTGGTAATGCTTAGCGGGTTTCAGCTGTAGCTGCAATCGGGCGGGAGGTTTTCCGCTTTTAACGCTCTCCGCTTGTTGCTTGTTTGACTGATGTTGCTGTTGTTGCTGTTGTTGTTGTTGTTGTTGTTGGGACACCAACACTGTGGGGATCTTCTTGACTATTGCGGACACAATCGCTGGCGTCGAATTGGCCGCCAGTGGTAATGACTTTGGTCTCAGGTTGACAGACGTCTGCTCGCCGACGGGGTTCAAGGACTTGCCGGAGGACGATACTTGGAAATCGGTCTCATCACGCGATGTCTGGTATTGGTAATGATGTTGATTGTTTAATGCGTTGTTGACAGACCAACGCTTGTTCTGCTGTTGACTTAGGTTTGTTATCGTGTTGGCGATGTCCTTAATCGATTTCTCATCTCGTCGAATGTCCTCGATCAGCAGACAGCCAGTGGGTTGAGAAACTGCAAAGACAGTATGAGAAAACGAATCAAACAAAGTTTCTCTAACAAAATACAAATAGAGTTCTTAAGATTTAAATCTTAGTCCCTCAACGTTTCATAATATATTTCTATGCTAGTGCCACTTAAGCTGGGTCTTAGCCAGGTTGCAAGTGACTTTCATATCACTTGGAATGTTTATGCCATCCATAAAACCATAAAGCGCTGTACGGTTAGTTATTTGTGTGCAAATATAATAAAATTATTAAAGCGAGTTGAATGGTAAGAGGATTCTCTCGAAGAGACATCCACGATAAGGCGAACAAGTTCCTGCACAGCAACAGAGCAGACTCTGAGGGAGATGGAGCGAGATGGGTAGCGTCATAATTTTATTAACACCCAAACGAGTCGGCGATCCACGGGGGAAACACATCAGCGGCATTGCTGCTGAAGTTGTCCCATAAATATATATGATTACAAAATATATATTTAGAAGCGCCCTTGGCCCTTGGAACGTGGATCGTGGACCGTGGACCTGTTTGCGTTTATTATGATTATGATATGAATTTCCGAGTGGCCATTAAAACCATCCGAGTCTGTGTTTGAGTGCGCATCAATTCGGCCAGATGAACAGGTTGAACTAACTCATGGCTAACTTTTTGGCCAACCGAACTCCATGCGTTTATCTTGATTATTGACTTGTGGGCGCGGCAGTGCAAAAAAACAAAAAAAAAAACCGAAAGGAAGACTCCTTTTTCAGTAAACTCCTCAGAGCAGCAGCGCTGGATCACATTGCCTTTGGCTGAGTGACTGACTCACCAAGCAGGTTCAAGGTTACTGTGCTAAATGGTGGGGCATGCCTTTAATTGGCCGACTTGTCGGCCCCAGTTTCCAAAGAACGACGACTACGACTTGGATGTCGCAGTTGATTACGCTCAGTACGAAAAGCTATGAAACTACGTGAGTATGGAATTGAATTTATAGTTTTTATGATAATACATATAGTGGCAGCATCACGAACAGACAGACATAAAGAGAGAGACCACCATTGCCGTCTCAAACCTGCTTGAGATAAATATCTTGCTCCATTTCCTGAATATAAATTCTTGATACTTTAACTAACTCATTTAAATACGAGTATTTATTCCTAGTTTGAAATCTCTAGCTTCAATAGTGGCGAAAATTAAAACACTGACACATAACTAATATGCTCTGTTCACCTTGTATGTATTTATAGTTAGTTGGCTAAACCATTTTAAAATATTTTTATTCAAGTACTCTTCATACATTTATTTCTTTCAATAAAACATTTGAATCCATTTAGTCTCTCTAAATAATCCACTTAATCATGGACAGCTTCCTGTTACCCAACCATAACTCCGCCTTGCTATGATAAATAATCAAATTGCAACTTTATTTGCCAGTCTTGTTGCATCTATTGGCCAATGAAAGCTTAACCAACTTGGCTGACGGCCTAGGGCGCTTCTTACAGCCATGACTTTGAATAATTTCAACTGACTGGATCGCTGCACAAACTAAGCTCGTCTTCTGCCAGTAAACGAACTCGTTATACTTATGAATATTAATTGGTTATTGGTGGCCCCAGTCTGCAGCACTTGGTACCTTTCTCATAAATTTTACAACCAGCATCGTTGTTGGCTTCCTCCCCTTTGCATACTCTGGGCCACATATTGAACTCCCATTGTCATTTTTCATTCTAAATAAACCTATGTGTATATAGAGTGCGCAAAGCATAAGCCTACTTATATATCGGACTTTATTTTGTATAAAATTAACTGTATTGAATATAATCTATTGGAATATCTGGCATTTATAAAATTTAGTTACTCGTTTTTATTTATACTCGTTCACAAAGTCAAAAGAGTATATTGTCGCTGTCAATTGTCTGTCTTACTGTCCGTATGAACGAAATTTTTTTGCCGCTATTGAAATTTGGAATATATACTCGTATTCGATAGCAAACAAATCACAAGTTGATAAAAGGTGAATATTTCCACAATATAAAAGCATGAGTATCCAAATTTCTTTCTAGTTGGTGACCTTCTCCAAGGATTGCGATATTGATATCCCGGTCACGCCCACTAGAACGCCCCCCAGCCACCAACCAGCCACGTCCCCACGAATCTCCCACAGAGTCCCCGAATTGAGCAGCCAGCTTTCGCAAGACCTCCTCTAAAGATGGAGCCAAAAAATTTGCAACAAATTTGAATATAGCACAAGTAAACTTACGAATATTATTGAATATATTATTTGAATTTCGGTGAGTTGGTTACTTGTGTTTTATGTCATATTTATAAATAGTAAATACGTCTTTCACTTAATTTTTATATTTTTTTGTCTTAGTTAAATAAATGTATTTGTATATATTTCTTATATTCGGAGAGATCGTCGCACAAACAAACTAGGCTACAAATAGATTAATATGTGAAAATGAGAATTGATGTGTGTGCCAAGTCCTTTAAAATCGGTACCTAAGAAAAAGAGCTAGGTCAGCATCAACTCACATTAACAACAACAAGAACAGTGATGTAGATACACTATAATTTAAGCGTGAATATCATTTTTCCATGAACAAGTATCCTGGAGCAATGTATGTGAGAACATTCACAGTAAATGCAATTACAAGACAGAGCCCAGCGCGAGTCAGTTATGAGCTCCGAACTCGGAGGAGCCTCAAACATAAGCAAGGGCAGGGTCCATTTGGGCATTATGTGCGTCTGTTGAATCTAAAGAAAATTTATGAAGCCTACCATTAAGTAGGAAGCTCGGCACAAGGTGCCCTGCAGCTGCACGTTTGTGACTAGAGTTGCTGTTACTGTGTGAATTCAAGGTTAATTTTGTAGCCGGCTCTTTAACTAGCTGCACGCACGGCCCGCTGCCCCTTCTCCTACACCAACCGTCGCAACCGTTGCAACAGTCGCGACGCGTCGCCTCCCTTATGCCACCCAGCTGAGGATCTGTCTGGGCTGTGCTTCATAATTTTGATTGCTGCAAGCTATAAATGATCATAAAAATTATAGCAGCCGATACAAAGGGGGCAGCAAAAAAACTGCTAAAACTACAAAAAAAGTACCTCGATAAGGGAGGGGAAAGAAAATCACAATCATAAAGCAGATTGTGCAAATAAATGCTTTGAGGCGAAAAGTAAAAGTCACTTCATCATCTTTATAATACATATATATGTACATACCTAGCCACATAAATATTTGCTCGCGTGCGTTTATATTTGTTGTTAATTACCGATAAGGTATTCAGTGTCAAGTCGGCTAGTAAATAATAGGAATACATAGGAAACTGATCAGTGACCGCTGTGTTAAGTTTATGTAAGTTTATAAACTAATAAGTTTGTAAATTTATTGTAACCAGCCCATTTTGAGATTGTGATTTTTCCCTTATCTCCACACCATGAAAAATATATTTAACATAATATAATTTAATTCATATTTCAAATCTGAAGTCCCTTCAACTATTGACCCTGATCAAGAATATTACCTATTCTTATTCTGTTTGTAACATGCAACACTTTTATATCCTTCTTTGCCCATTATTCATGGTTGATTGATTGCACTTGGGTTAAATTTATTTACTTCTGATCTTAACTAGAACTTACCGCGATTTGTGATCTCGTTGCCTGCATTGCGATTGTTCTCATCTTGTCCTCCATGGCAGGACGACGAAGACGACACTTTGGCCTTCCTTGATGTTGACACCTGCCGTTGCTGATGATCATCCTCATCGTCCTCATCTTCGCCAGTCTCGACGCCATCGTCCTCGTCATCGTTTGCCGTTCCAGTGACTGTTAAACTAACAGTACTGATAGAGCTGGAGTCATCAAGATTACCTAGTAGATTGCCAGCTGACTGGGATGACGTTAGCGTGTCCTTGTGATAGGAGCTATGGCGATTGTTCAACTTGATTGCCATGTCCACGTTTGAGGACTGCCGCAAGCAGCTGATCTGACCACCTGGCAGAGTGCTACTCCGTTTGTGACGACCCTTTGACTTGGGAAAGGCGGTCAATATATTGAGCCACCACTGCGACTCATCTGGACTGATGCCCTTGACAAAGGTGACGCGCTCCGGCGCAGTTATGGCAATGGAGTTTGTATGGCCGGTAATCTCTTCGGCGCTGCTCACTTCGAGCACTTTGGTCATATCGATGCAGGCTTGTGGCACCGTCTCGGGCTGCAAAAAGGGCAACGGGAATTTTTCTAAAAATGTCCTCTTCGATGCATTTTATGTACTTACATAGTCGTCCACTGAATAAGTCAGCTCTCCATCATCGTAAAGAACAAACCATCGTCTTTGCCAACGCTACAAAATACGAATAAATAAAATGTTCGAATTTTCTTTAATAATTATTTATACAATTATTTTTGCTTATATCTAGATTTAGGCTAAGTTAAAAAAGACAATAAAGGACTAGCAGGAGAATGTAACAGCATGCGAAGAGATTGCTTATAAATATTAACAAGTTTTCAGTTTTATTGTCAGCAGAATAATCGAATCATAATCTCGTTGGTAAATTGGAGATTACGTCAAAATTATTTATTTGTTTTAAAGATTTTTTATGAACATTTGTATGCCCTGAACCCATTGAAAATGGGTAAAAAGTCTGTATCAGTCAGAAGGAGGCATCTCCGACACCTTCTCAGACACTTAGACACTTTATGGGGTCAGGATCTCTTAATTGTTTCTTATCTCTCGATTGCGCACAGCACTTTCCAAATAATTCGTGGAGATGTTTGTATGTAAGTCGTACACTTAAAAATTTAGTTCGGTATTAATTTAAAAGTCTCAATGCCATAGCAATTCGTAATTATTTGATTTGTTTCGGTATTTACGGGTAGACATTTGCATCTCAGACATTTGTGATAGCCCCCTCTTTTGTCGGATCATTACCATTTTTGTCTACCTACGAATGATGGTGATAATAAATTATTACCATTGGTCGTGGCCATAACGCCCCCTAGAAAAAATCATAATTCTTTCATATGTCGCTTCGGTTTTTGCTGCCGTCATTCCTGCGAGAATTTGCGGGCAATGCTTTGCCCATCTGGTTCTGTTTGTTATTGTTGCCGTGGATAAATGCAGAAATCATAACAAATGCAACAGCCTTTTAGAGGCTACACCTACCCACAGACGTTGACTCTGGCCTGGCCATGGTGGTATTTATGGTGGAAATGATATTTATGCAAATTGTTAAAAGTCAAGACAAATTAAGCGAGAGCTTCAGGAAGATGACGTTGAAAATGTGCATCGTTGTGCAAGTCCCTACAGTTTATTTCACTTTTATTACAATCCCCGTTCTTTCCCTACATCAACTACAAAACGAACCTTGTGAATTAGGTTTGACACGTACACATACGTAAGTGTAGCGAGCGAGCCTCTCACTTTCTGCTGCAACCATTTTTAATTCGAACTACTTTCGATTTACATATTAATAAATTCCAAATGAATTAGCGTAGCTTTATAGGGTATAGCGAAGATATTTAATTATAAAAATTTGAATCGAAAATGAATCCAAGTCCCTTTCTTAGTTTGACAATTGGTCAGCATCAACAGCCAAATTGAAATAGGTAAATCATAAATTTGGCTAGTCCAAATTTTGTATATAGAACAGCAGCTAGGAAGAAAATCATCAAATTGGGCAAACCACATGGCCTCAAGCGCCAACCGTAAACTACAATATTTTTAGAATGCATCCGCACGCACACATAAAAATAATTCTTCTATTATTAGAATTGTGTTGCGGTTGTTTGCAATTGCATTCTACACTCGTGGATATACCTATTTCCGGGTACAGGCTGTTCCCTAGTCGGTTTCTCCCAACTAGAGCACTCTTACTTGTTATTGCTTAATTATTATATGCTAATGTGCATAACAGGCCGTAATACGCGTCTCCGCCCCCATAATACATATCATTAAGATAGTTTTTTACTGTTTTGATGGAATTGCGCAGTCGGTTACACCAAACAGCAACGTTTTTGTTTTTATTATTATTTATTATTATTTTTAAGTATTATAATAAATAAATTTGTTCTTGTTATCTGTTTTGAGCGCGCATATCAATTATATATTACCCTAACATTAATACACACACACACACACACACATATATATATATATATATATATATATTTATATGTATATATATGTATATATATATATGTATATATATATGTGTGTATTTATGTAAGTATGTTCATATACTATAAGTCATTTGATTTAGAAGTCATTAAAATAAACTTTATATGAGCTTTATAATTGAAGTGTGTTGAGATGCGGAAACACGCCGTCTTGTTTGAATTACACTGACGTACATTGAACTACATTGTCCTACTTAAAATATCACATGGAATATGTTTGATATGCAAGACATTGAAGAATGCAATTTTTGTTGGTCAATGGATAAACAACAATTATTGGCGCTCGTTTATTGGATCAAATTGGAGACCACGGTTTAAGCCGCAATTGCATGTGCTCTTCATTTCTGGTTGTGGTTGTGGGCTTGGCTACTGCCGTCTGCGTGAAAAACGTGTTAAACAACTATCAAGTCTAAGCTCTGTTATTCCATTCGTTACACCCTCTACAAACCTTCGCACCTTTGCTCAGCAGATGCAAATCGACCGATGCTCGATTTGCGAACGTGACAACAACAACAACAACAACGGTGGTCGACGTCTATTGCTTTGACATTCAGTGAAGGTCGAATCTCCAAGTGTGCTGCGCTCTTGTCTCTCTCCAATCTCATTTCTCGATGTTTCCTTCTATTTCGCGCTGCATTATTTGTTTTCTTTTATTTACACAAGAGCATTACATTACTTAGACATCGACGTTGCTGACCGCCTCGACGACCTATACAGAGCTGTAAGTATTTAAGGCGATAGCCGCACAAAAAACAGTGATTATTGTCGACACACTGTAAGCAGGCAGACCGCATCGTATCAGACCAAAAAGTAAGTTGAGTTTCTGAAATCTACAAAACTATCAATTCAGTGTACAACAACAAGTGGGAAGACTTTGATTTATCGAGAGCTTTCAGCGTTAAGTACAGGGTATCCTATAGTCAATCACTGCTGACTTTCCTACTGGTCTTCATATGGTCTTTTTTTTGTTTCAATTTAATAGTAATCAACTAGACGAAATAGCGGCGCGTGTAGACATATTATGTGAACGGATAGACATTTTCTAAAAGAAACTTCATCGTGAAAAGGCAAATAATAAAAATAATTAAAAATGCTACTAATATGCTAAGTATATACATACATGGACACATGCATACCTACGAATTTAGAAAACAAAACGAACTAGAAGATTACTTAGAAAAGCCGAAGTGTGAATACCCTCGCCGACATAGAACAAAAAATATATTTGAATATATATGTATAATAAATATAAGTTGTAAAAATATATATAGTTGTAGTGAATAAATTTATAATTTATATTTGTACTTTTGTTCTATGTCGGCAATGTCTTAAGTCAAAGTCTTATATATTTTATGCCCAGACTTGTAGAGTATAAGCATCATAAAATATAAGTCATGTTGCGTCTAAATTAAGCAAATGAAATAAGTAGAGCCGGCATAATTTGACTGGAAAAAAACCAAAACAAAGCACACAAAACAAAATGAGAACAGCGCTGCCAGCTCGACGTCGACATCGCTGCCGACGTTGTTGATAAGTCAATTTAGATTGGCTGGCAAGGGAAGACTCTAAAACACAGACCAGTCCGTACGACTACTATAAATAGTAGACGCAAATTTTGAAACTAACAAACAGTCGTTTATTCTACGCATAAACTGGTGAATCGACTAGAGAGCATCGCTATAAGGATGGCAATCGCTAACAAGAACATCATTTTCGTCGCCGGTCTGGGCGGAATTGGACTGGACACCAGCCGCGAAATTGTCAAGAGTGGCCCAAAGGTAAGTTCCAGCCCAATGGAACTCAGAAGAAGAAGATTTTCAAAATATGCAAATATTTTTGTTGCTTAGAACCTGGTGATTCTTGATCGCATTGAAAACCCGACTGCTATTGCCGAGTTGAAGGCGCTCAATCCTAAGGTGACCGTTACATTCTATCCCTATGATGTAACTGTGTCGGTGGCAGAAACTACAAAGCTCCTGAAGACCATTTTCGCCAAGCTCACCACGGTGGATTTGCTCATCAATGGCGCTGGAATTCTGGACGATTATCAGATTGAGCGTACTATTGCGGTCAATTTCACGGGTACGGTGAACACGACAACTGCCATTATGGAGTTCTGGGATAAGCGCAAGGGCGGCCCAGGCGGTGTTATCGCCAACATCTGCTCGGTGACTGGCTTCAATTCCATCTACCAGGTGCCAGTTTACTCTGCCTCAAAAGCGGCTGCTCTTAGTTTCACCAATTCATTGGCGGTAAGACACTGACAATAGTAATGTGAACAGATCATAAATCTTTAAATATAAAACAGAAACTGGCGCCCATCACTGGCGTAACCGCCTATTCCATCAATCCCGGCATTACGAAGACGGTGCTCGTCCACAAATTCAACTCGTGGCTGGATGTCGAGCCTCGCGTGGCCGAGAAACTTCTCGAGCATCCCACTCAGACGACCCAGCAGTGCGCCCAGAACTTCGTCAAGGCCATTGAGGCTAACCAGAATGGTGCCATCTGGAAGCTGGATTTGGGCCGTCTGGACCCCATTGAATGGACTCTGCACTGGGACTCCCGTATTTAAAATGCTCGAATCTGATCGAAAACCCCTGCATTTGTTATCCAATAGTCTATAGCCAAGATTCGATTGAAAGTACTAATTGGTAATAAGTTAAGGTTTTACTTTGCTGAACTCAATTGTTATAAAAGTCTGAAACTAAATCAATGTATCTACACAAACATTTTTTTAAAAATAAATCCAAACCAAATTTGATTTAATGAATCAGAAATCTTTATATCTCTTTTTCAATTCGTAATCAACAAAAATAAGAAATGCATACATATAAAAGACACGCAAACTCGCTTCGCAAGCTGCGCTTTTTTCTTAGCGGCTGCAATTGGAAAATATATTCAAAAATATTTTAACAAAAACCCGAAAGGTGCGCCACATCGAGACAAAACTCAACTTAACCATTGCAAGAAAAAAAATACAAAAAAAAAAAAATTATAGAAAAAGTCTGTATGTGTATGTATGTGTGCACATGAATACAAAAATTGCTTGGGCTTGCTGCCAATTGGCATGTTAAATTTGTTAAAAATCTGCCACACGTTTTCTTTAATATATTCTATGTTTCCTCACTGATCTTGACAAAACGTAGATAGATAGATAATGGATTTTTATTTTTAAGTGATATAGTATATTCAAATACTAATTTGACCTGAGTGTACCTAGCTGTACATATCTCTCATAGTATGATAAGTTCAGCTTAACAAATTGGAGGTTGTTGTAGATTTTTATCAATTTGAAAAGTTGAAGTCTTTAGTTTCCGTAATCGACGCGTTCATACAAACGGACGGTCATGGCTGGAACGCCTCTGCTGTTGATCCTGATCAATAATTTATGCACATTATGGGGTCAGAGATGCTTCCTTCCGCTTGTTATTCTTCTTACCCATTTTCAATGGTCTCAGGGTATACAATTTGCCATAATAAACAATAAATTGTAATGCATTAAAGTATGCAATAAATAAAAAATATAATTTCTTAAAACATTTTTACCCTACAATAAAATTCACGTATATATCAAAGACAATACATTGTGCTTGCTATGTTGACTTTTTATTATGTTTCATTGATCATTCTATGGTTATCTTCATAATTCAAATACGATAATTATCTTTACAAAAAATATCTTTAAATTTCGAGTCTGGCTATATTCGAAAAATAAAACATATAAATAGCTCGTCAGTTCAACGACTTACTAATGTATATACCTTAGTTAATATTTAGAAATGTTTTAATTTATAGACGAATATGAATATATGAATGCGCCCGAAAGTATGCAATATGCTAGTCATAAAAAATAACTTAGTTTCAGACGGATTCGTTTGTGATATTCTGATAATACTACATATCATTCAGAGATCAAATGTACAATTTTTATTTTTGACTTTTTTCTTATTCATTTAAGTTTCCATTTTTGTAATACGTTTAATGCAGCCCATTGTGCAAAAAATTTTTGCAACACAACTTTTTCACCAATAGCCAAAAAGGAAACCGCAAAGGCAAAAAAATAAATAAAAATTGTTCGAAGCTGTTCCGGAGTTCTTTCGATTCCAGTTAGTTCAAAATATTTATGCTACCGCTGTAGGTGCTGGTGTTGTTTAATTAACAAGACGTGCTTGGTCATCAGATATTTTACTAATTAACCTGGCCGAGGCATTCCATAAAGTAAACGATTCAACTATTTCAATAAATGTAACGGGCCAGACGACAGAAAGTGAAGTTATGCCATTAAGATAATATTCTTTCCGGCTTCAATATGCTTTGGGCCTCCAAAGCACTTGATATTGGTTATTTTTAAAAGATATCGAACGATTTTAATTGAAAAGAAGGTGTATTTATCAGCAGTCTTATTTATCAGTTCACTCATTTTTATTGCCAGATTATGCAAATATGTATTATAGAAGCTATCGAATATAAATGCCTCTCACTTCACACGCTAATCGTGCCGCACGAAGTGGAAGGTAAAATTGGTAGTTTTTAAACATTTGGCTAGTTGTTTAGAAGTCCACACGTCGTTTAGCTATTCTTGCCTGATTTAGATCGTCTTTCAAATGAGCACGTGACTAGTAGATGTCATCACTTAAAAAGCGGTGGCAAAGCCAAATTTAGGCTCAATACGGCCCACCTAGCAGGAGCGGACAACTGTTAAGATGTCTGAAACTGCTTTTCAGCCGCCACTTTGTATGTACACAACGATTGTTAGCCGGTCCACACAATCAGGAAGTAACTTTAAGTCAATGTATCCGCAACATGTGTCGTCCCATCTGCATCATCAGAATTGGGCAATTGATCTGGCCAGACTGACGTGGCAGATACCGATTCTAAGCTAGAGTTGCTCAAGCAACTGGTCTGTTCTGTATTCTGTTGTATTTACCGGCTGCCAAGGGAATTGCATTGATGCGATTGACTTCTAGTTTGTCCATGCCTCAGCTCTTCAGCCAAGTGGCCATGCTTAGTTTCAGTTGAAGTGCCTATTGTGTGTTAAAAACCAAGTCGACTAACATTCCCGCAGATTGTTGATTATGTAACACACAATTGTCGTATCTATCTTGGCCAGTAGTTCAACACTTACTGTTATCAGCTGCGTTTCTGTGAAAGGCAAACTGAGAGTATAAATATTATGAACGCGTTTCCATTAAGGGTATACAGATATTGATTTTGGTTCATCGAGCCAATGATGGGAACCAATTCGCCAAGCCCATTGTATGCAATGCATCCCCAGAACAGAACTGAGCCTACACATGGGATATTTTTTCTCTTCGAAAGCGTGGAAGCTTTACAACAATTTTTCTTTCAAATGAGCTTTTAGTTGTGCCGACCAGTGTAAATATTAATCAAGTAATATTATATATTTATATAGTTGTACTTTTCGAGAGTTTTCGTTTCATACAGATGGAAGGACAGGACTAAATCAACTTAGCTAGTCGTCATGATCAAGAAGTCTTTTTTACCCTCGGAAAAACTATAGTGGAATCTCAACACCAATCAATAGTTGCGTGTGGTGAAGGCAGAATAATCTCCCAGAAATGCATTGTGCAACGAGTGGCAGCAGCGGTCGGTGTGCTAGAAGAGAGCACCAAGTACCGACCAGGGGATAGCTATCTATCGTATGGGAAATACATGTACATATAAACTATCCATGTCATAGATAAACACACTCACGTACGCAGACCCACACCCATAAATGGGGACCACAGAATGCGGCCCAAAAATAAAGTTATCGACGCGCTGGAAATGTACGCGAAACGCCTCGTGGGGAATGCTGCAACCAACCAACAACATGGGAAATGGCGTATACCGCAAAATGCATCTACCGTTTGCTGGCTCTGCCGGCTTCTGCTGAAAAACTCATTCAGTCATTAAATGCCGTTATCTGCTGATTACACAATAAAGCAACTAAAACAACAACAACAGCGGCAGTAGTAGCAGCAACAGCAGCAACAACAATAGCAACAGCAGCGGCCACAAAAGCTACTGAGCGCCCAAAGCTAAGAGAGACCCAATTCAGCGCATCTGTAGAAGAATAACGACAGCAGAACACAATAGCGAGCGAACAGCAACGGCTTGCAATATATAACGCAACATTTAGAACATCTTTGTTGTGGGCTACACACGGCAGCAACATTAGCAAGCAACCAACAGCAACAACTACGGCAACAATTTTCTAGCCAGCATCAGTTGAAGTTGGCGCAGAGAGAGAAAGAGGCACTCAACATTGTTTGACTGATGAGGTAGGGCGGGGCAGCAAGTTCGGCCAGATTTGTTACGTTTGCTGTCTGTTTTTCTGTCCGCTTGGCGCCGAGGCAAGGATACGTCGGAGCTTGCTACACGAAGACGCCTCGCTTGAGCCTTTCACCAAGCACTGCTGCTCTCAGCTAGCTCGCAACAGTGGCCCAAAAATAAAAGTGTTTAAGTTAATAGGTATAGAAAATTATATCCATGAAAATTTTCCAAAATATAAAAAAAAAAAATACAAAAAGAAAACAACAAACCAGTATGTACGTTAAAGTCGGGTGTTACCGTCTGGGCAATATTTTTATACCCTGAACCCATTGAAAATGGATAAAAAAGGGTATAATGGTTTTGTGCAAATGTATGTAACAGGCAGAAGGAAGCATCTCCGACCCCATAAAGTATATATATTATTGATCAGCATCACTAGCCGAGTCGATTTAGCCA
>SCDS01001002.1:21991-36502 GCA_004149465.1 Drosophila nigromelanica | reverse complement strand
TTTATTTTGACATGTTGCAACAGCGCTCGCTCCAGCTACAGCTACAGCATCAGCTCCAACTCCAGCTTCGACTTGGGCAGCAGCTTTGCCTGCTGTGCCTGTGCCTGTGCCTGCTCTGGCGTCTTTACCATTCCCGTCACCGTTGCCTGTGGCCTGCGGGTTGTTGCCTGGCGCTTTGTGGCCGGTTTGGACCTCTGATTCTTGACGGCGCACAGTGCGCAGTGGGTCTCATTTGCTTTGTCGCTGGGGAGATTTGCAGTTTTATTTCGGTTTCTGCTTTTTTATCAATTGCATTTGCAATTTGTGCCTATTGTTAAACTAAAGGCACTTTGCGTCTGCTGGTTGCTTTTGTGGCTTTTATTGCTTGTTCTGCTGCTGCTCTTGTGGGCTCATTTCGCTAATTTGTCGTCGCATTTAAGGGGTTTTACTTTAATTAATTTGTTCATTATAGGCAATTGCACAAAATGAAGCAGAAATATGTAATCAATCATCAAGTCAAAAGCTAAAAGATTAAATAAACTGAGCAATCATCTGAGGAGTCCAAAATGATATTCGAACTGATATTCGAACTTGAAATATTTGAACACATATTTTCCGAATTTTCAATACAAACATTTTCGATATTACCAATATGAGTCGTATATCTGGAGAGTAAGTGAGAAATGTATAGTACTTATTAATAAGTAATAATATTAATAAATCCATTTTTTCAACCTGTGATAAAAATGACTTTCTGGTTAAAATTTTTCAAATGTTCAATTTTAGTTCAATTTTTCCAAATGACTTAGTAAAAATCTTTCTTGTTCGCGAGTTTTCGAAGAAAACGTAAAAAGAACAAATACAAATACAAAGTTACCATCAAAGCCATTGTATCTGATAACTACTGAAGCAATCTGCAATTTTTTTTTAAACTATGCATTTTCGAATACTTGTATTATGAATTACGCATGAGCCAGTTGATCTTGGAGTATCGTATGATTAGCTGGCAAAAAACGGGACGATAGTGAACTTAATTGCCTCGCATGTTTTGTGGCACCCGCCCACATACACCAGATAGCACCAGCCGCCAATTGAAAATAGTTTCTCTAATTCCCAATTCAAAGCCCACCTATGTAAGATTGAAAGTGCGCTCAGACGCAGCTCGAATAGAGAGAAACAGAGGAAGACCCAAGTGCGACTGCTGAGATTAATTGTCAGCTTTCTATGGCAACTATTACCCATTTTCCCAATTTCCTCACTCGACGTCACGTGTCACAATTAAAGTGTGACTGCGGAGAGTGGCAATGTAAAATGTAAAAATAAAGGGCTGGCTGGCAATCCTGGCATGGCAGCGTTTTATTTTTAAACTTCCGTTGGAGATACTCTCCGATCGCTGAGAACGTCAAAGAGAAAGTGCATCATATGGTTAGAGGAAAACAAAATATATGTATATGTATTTATATGATAAATTAACTTAGAAAAGTCACGAGTGTTAAGGCGTGAGTGTAATAGCATGAAGTGTACACATATGTCTAAGCATATAGAGTGGGTTCCATAGCGATAGATACACATACATACGATGATTGGGATGGTTGTGTGTGTGTGTGTGTGCGTGTGTGTGTGTGGGGGCCTTGATTAATGCACTTGCAAGCCAAGCTGAGCTGCATGGCACGCCTTTTGAAGCCCACGGCCTGCCTCTAATAAAGTAATTTACTTTACTAAATAGTTGCCGGCAGCGTTATACCTATGTATTTTGGCCGGGCTTTAACAAGATGTTGCTGCTATTTTGCCCCCCTCAGCCTCCTTTAACTCTGTCCGTTACGAAATTAGCATTTTAATTGAAATGTCACGCCGCTTGCCAAGTGCCAAATGCGTTTATGGCCGAGTTGCTTTTCGGCTTTGCCAGCCACGACACGCACTTTTTCATACACTTTTTTGGGCTACCTCATTTGTTATTCGGCCTGTCCGCATTGATGTTTTCATTTGAACGCGACTGATGAATGACATTTCAGCAAATTTGCCATTCCAAATTTTTCTAATTGCAGCCGAAATTCGTGTTTTAACTTTAGTTTAATGCATTTGCTTGGGTTGTTTTTAGGGGATTGGCTGGGGAGTGTATTGGGGCTCGCCAGCCAAAGTGCCGAATGTGAGTCAAGTTGAGTAGCGGGCATGTATTCATTTGTGTACTCAATTAATCAAAATATTTAATAAAGATATGGTAAACAATTTACAGTTTAAATAACAATTTTCGAGATAATGTAACGATTGCCGATTACAAACTGTCTATATCCACTATAACTGAAAGAGACTGATCTTAAAAACTTAATAGTGGAAAATATCCAGTTAGTTTTGGAAAAAAATTATGTTTTTTTTAACATTAATACCTCTATCCAAAGCCATATTCTATATGCTTTTTTTTTATTATAAATATGTTCTTTAATATATGTGAAGTTGTTCTTCTACGTTCTTCTTCTTGTAAGCACTAAGAAAAAAAGGTAAACCCTATTTTTTTTATAACATGAATCTTCAGATGTAATATTTAAATAATAATATCAAAAATAGTTAGTCTAGAATATTATATTAAAATAAAATAAATCACACAAAAATTTATAAACCAACCAAATTAGCATTGGTAAACGATGTGACCCTAGCCAAAGATACCTTTCAGAGCGAGAGACGTTTTCAACTTACTATACATGTTTCGAATGTGTTACACCTTTGTGGTGGTGTGTGTAGGCAACAAGATTAACAACAACAACAACAGGAGCAGCTGCCAAAGTCCAGCTGGAACTGTGCACGGTGCGGACACGAACCTCTCACGCTGATTAGCATTTTCCCAGAAACTAATACCAACTGATTGGATTTTTCATAAATAAGAATATCAGCAATTCAATTGGGAAAACCAAAAGACTCCGACAGTTGTACAGCAATTGGCTGGCTTCATTAACGCGCTGTCAGCAAAAGGTGACAGTCCTGAGAAATAAAATGTCTTCCATTAATGTTTGTCCTACTGCCCGGCTCCTTTTCCCCTTGTTTTACGCCTGTAACATCAGCTCTAATCACATCGCATTGAGCATTTCCACACACGAATGTTTCCACTTATGAGCTGCACTTTCCCCCAAAAACGACACCATTTGGTTGCCCATAATTATTATTTATAAATATAATACAATGCTCACGTGTTAGGGCTAAATCTTTGTGCCCATGCCAAATGGAATTGGGTGCCCTCCCTCAGTCCCTCCCTCCCTCCTTCCGTCATCGCTGTGAGTTATGGTCTATGACTACCTCAACCTCAGCCCCTTTACCTAATTCATTCTGCAGTTTTAATTTTTTCGTTGTGTTTTAGACTTATGATTTCTGGTGTTAATAAATTTGAGCGTTTTATGCATAAATTATTTCGATTGCGTATTTATAATAAGGGGGTAAATATTGTCATTATTTATAGCGCTACACGTGTTATGATCGCACCCCAGGGGCCAAAACTATTGATGTAAGGATTATGAGAGGTGAGCTATATTTCAAATTTATGGGCGACATAGTGAGGAGTGTCAAATGTTGCGTTTACAATGGATAACAAATATGGTTTTTAATTTAAATTGGATTGAGTTTCAATATCCTTCCTTTAAAAGCCCAATATATACGAAACGAAAACAATATAGTTTTGAGCTTATATATATCTGAAGACTATCATTTGATGCGTCTTCGGCAAGTTGCAACTGGGTATCTTTTGCAACGCCTATCGATGCTGCATGATCTATGCAACAGCATCTATCGCCCCTCTGATTAAAATCGTTTTCGTTTCGTATGTATTGATAAACGTCTTGCAGGTTGCACATAAATCTTGCCTAACTGCCAGTCATGAGTAATTTATATATATTGTCTGAATTTGAACGCCTGAAATTCTTATAGATTACACAATCGATTAGCTGCGCTAAATGTTTAATAAAAATGACTTATAAGTAGATATTTTCTTTCTTTCCAGTGGACTTGTGTATGCCACATGCTGCAGCTTGTCGCACATTCGAAAGCCGCCACTCAGAATCCACTTATTATATCCACATTTTCTATACAGTTTTCACTGCTTGTTACATCAAAGATCGTTGCAGGTGAGCCTGTCTATTGTGTTTATATGTTCATTGTTCCCATATCACACGACCAAACTTTTATTTTCAAAAACTTTATGGTATTGTCTCCGCGTTGTGGGTGAAAGTACTGTAAGTAATCGAGTAGAGGCACTCGTACCCGTACCCTAGCAAAAGCTGCTTAGTTTTTACCTATGTCATTAATAACCCATTGCAAATTGTGTTAATTGTTTGACCAGCCAGCGAAACAATTGCAAAATTACATCATCAACATCATCCGCCTGAATGCAAATGCCAAAATAACAGTAAATAAGAATGCTCTAGTCGGGGGGGTTCGATTTAAAAATATTTTCAAATAGGAGAGCTCAAAAGTATTCCAGAAATTTACTTTAACTTATGAGCTTACTTTAAATGGATCTAGGAATGTTAGCATATAAGAACCTTATAAATGAAGAACGTCGTTTTTAGTTAAGAAATTTTGATTTTGTTTTTTGTACTAAGAGTACAGCTAACTTTTCTAAGATTTCGGTCAACTGTAAGATACCCTCTAGTAATTTAATGGTTGCAGGGTATGAAAACTCATAACAAGCAAAAAGTAACCGAAAATGGGCCAAAGCGCAACATCAGCAAAATTACCAAAAAGAAGAAAAGTAAAACCAAAATACAAGCCGAAATGTAAATTTAAATGCGAAATGTAAATGCAATTGGCAATTTCATGCGCTCCAAGTGCGTTTAGTGCAACTTTATTTCAATTGCGAAATACACAAATACAAATGGCAACAAGAACAACAGCAGCAACAATAGTAACAGTTAGTGCAATAGCAACAACAACAAATGTCCATATTTGCATTATGTGTAGCGGCCAGAAATTCGCATTTTGGCCAATTGCAATTGGAATCGCAATACCAATTCGGTATTTATAGCCTGACATTTGCGCCAACGTTGGCCAAACAAATGGAGGCGACCTGTCCCCATCCTGCGCTGATGTGCCCCCCCTTCCTAAGCTTTAACAGGTCCTCTCCTTCCTAGTCCCAATCCGGCAAGTTAACATGTGTTTTTCTATGCCATCTGCACCTGCGCACCGTCCAAATTTACAATTGCTGCCATTTTTGGATGCGCCAAAGATGAAGATGTCGACAGCATTGTTGTTGCTGTTTTTTATTTGTTTGTTTGTTATTGTGGCTGAAAGTGAAACGTGTAGCTTGTGGGGCCCGTCAATTGGCCAGGCAGTCAGCCAACAAGCTGCCTCCATAAGCGTAAGTGTATGTGCATGTGCATGTGTGTGTGTGTGTGTGTGTGTGTGTAGAGAGCGAGAGGCACTATGGAGGTCAGCGTTGAACGCGCGATTCTTGGAAGTCAGCGACATAACAAGCTGACAACTGTTGGCCATAAAGCACCAAAGACCGGTTCAACAGCCGACAACAAAACAGAACATAACAATCGTAAAAGATACAGGCTTAAATACCCTCTTGTAACTAATTAGGACTAGAGGTACTATTCTCCACTTATAAGGAATGAGGAGCTATTTTTATTTTTGTTTCCCATATTTATTTAACGACAAAACATAAGCTATTGTACCAAATATTATATAGAACTAAAAGAATTCACAATCATTTAAGATTATAGAATCTATATGCATTTTAGAACTTCACAAATCTTTTAGCTAGTTAGCAGCAATACCCGGTTGGCAAAGAGTATTGTTAGCGACACGCACCATTTCAAGCCAAAGTTCAAAAGGAAACAAGCTGCATGAAGTCAAAGTCGAAGTTAAAGTCGAAGTCAGACAGAGAGAGAGAGAGAGAGAGAAAGAAAAAAGTTAATTTCATTTTACAAGCGTACAAATTAAAAATGCCCAAGTCTGCGCTTTAATTAGTCAAACTCGCGCCAAAGCCCCCAAAAGAGCCAAACTGACGGCGACGCACGAACAAAAATAAATTGAACAAAAAACAAAACTAAAAAGCAACAAAACAAACTTTAAGTAGGAATCGGAATCGCAGTTGAAGTTGAAGTTGAAGTTGAAGTCGGAGACCTGGCGACAACTTTGTACGATTGCTGGGGCAACTTCTTGGTATTGCAGGAGTGGGGAACTGCTGCTAGAGCTGGTGCCGCTGGCGTGCGGCTGCCGGCATTGACTTCCGCTGCAGTTCAAATCCAAATGTATATCCAAGTCCAAGTCCGAAAACTTGGCCACTGGCCAAGCGACACTTGTCAACGTTTTTAGTCTAATTTTGTTCGGCGGCGGCGGCGGCATGCCGTGACTTTGGAAATGAAAATGTTGTCGAGATTTATTTGTCAAGTTTTCTTCAACTGAATCGTCAACGTCTGCCTGCCATTTGCCCCTGTGACACAGACACACTTGAGGTTTTGTTTTTTTGGGGCTACATTTTACAACTAAATTTCCAAATAAACTTGCTTTTGGATTTTTTTTTTTGGTTTTATTTTTATGATAGGCCTACGATCTCAATCATAATTCTGTGGAACTTGTAAATGGAGTAACAAGTGGATATCTTTAGCTGCAGACATGCAATGGAGCTGGCTACTGGGCCAGCTCTCGTTTGTTCTGATTTCAATGGTTTATGGCCAACGGCTTCTATGAATTCTACTGGCAACTTTGCGCTCTTAGGCCGAAAAATGAGATATTACAGCGTGCGTTTAAATTAATTGCCCAAGATGCGAGCTCAGATACACGAAACGTGACTCAAAACGGGAGCCACAACCTGATGAAGACCCAGAATGCTGGCTACAAGTGATCACTTTTCAGCGTCGCTGTTGCTTAACCGTTGATAGATGGCGCCACATAAAAAAAAAATTTAGCACAAGCTATTGGCAAATTGTTTTTTTTATAACTCTTGCATTTTTAATAGGCTTTAAGTTCCAAGTATGTCAGGTTTATGAACGCAACTGCTTGATTAATAGCTGATTTAACGATTTTTATGTGCTTTTAGCAACTGCCAATAGGTGGCGCCACACGATAATTGTGAGAATCAATCACATTACTGAGTTACAACGTGTTGCTGTTTAACAAATATATTCTGTATTCTGTGGATATCAGCAGCAGTCATGTAAAGTCTGTATTTCGGTGTGCGAATCAAATACATATGCACCTTTTCATCATAGAAAACCCAAACAAACGCCCAGGCAGCACTTGTTGTGTGGGCGTTTGCACAACTTTTCCAAATTAATTTTTTTCCCTACCTTTTTGGCTACCGTTGAAACTCACACGCATTGCGACAAAAAAAAAAAAACAATACCATTCTGAGCCAAAAATTCCACGAGCTGTTTTTGTTTGAAAAGAAATAATTGTTACGGCTTCATCTATCGAGCCAGAGAGCTAGTTCCATTGTCCGGAACACCCAAACAGGTAGAAGGTGAAAATTTAGCCTCTTATCTATACTTTCAGTTTTGTGTGTGTTTTGTTTGGTTTCGTTTTTGTATTTTTCATCTCTTTTTGCGCCCCATTGATTTGCCATTTGAGAAGAAAGACAGCGCCGATTATAACCATATCCATGGCAATCATTTTGGTTTGTGTAAATTGTTTTTTTTTTCTTGTATTCCTACATTTCTCACTGTGTGTGGCAGAGTGCAAATTGAAATTTCGGCTTAATTTCTGCGGCGGGAAAGCGGCTAAAATTTTCGATCGCATTGTGCAGAATGCGCGCTGTGCGTTGGGGTCAAGTGGCGAGCGCGCAAGTTTGTTGCTTAAGTCTTTCGTTTTGTATTTATTTTTATTTTGTTTTTGTACGCTGTCAGCGCGGTTGTCAGCAAATTTGTAAAACAAACTGAAATGAAATAAAATGAAATGCAATTTTTGTAAATTTTTTTCTTTTTTGTCGGGCGTTTAATTAGTGGAGCAAGCTTTTCGTTCTGCACAATTAAGGCGATGGTTTGCATAAAGCACAAAAAAAAAAAAATTAATAAAAATAATGTTAAACAAGAATAAACGTTTTTTTAGATGTGCCGATGTATGAATACTCTTACTAAAATTTATTCGCATTGATTGCACATAAATAAATTCTATTAAAGCTAGTCTGATTAACTTCCCATCGTTTCTTTTATAAATTAATGATAAATTTTTCGATTTTAAATGAGTTGATATTTTTATAAAAATATTTCCTTTATATTCTGACAGCTCTATATTACACTGATCCAAATACAGTGGTTTCTTTACTATTAAGTTAAGCAAAAAATGTCAATACATATTCAACCACGTTCTACATTTCTAAATACCCTTTGCGAGGGTATAAAAAAGAAACCGAAAACAACGTTTAAAGGCGGCGTCCGCTGTGATTAAATCAAAATGCGTGGACAGGGACAGGCAGACCAAATCTCTTGTAAGCCATAAACTGCAAACTCATATGAGGAAACAGGAGCAGGAGCTGGAGTAGGAGGTGGAGGAGGCAGCACAGGCTCTGCTCATGTCATTTAGCGCTTATTGTGTCTGCACGTCTGCTCAGGCCCTGGCCAAGAGTCGAGGCTCGTTTAACCTCTGAGTGGGCATACATATATGCATGCATATATATGTACATAGGTGTATTCAAAATTTCAGTAAATATCGCGCTACGTGAAAAATCACAATATTTTCTGTCACGTCATGCTGCGG
Source organism: Drosophila nigromelanica (assembly GCA_004149465.1). NCBI lineage: Eukaryota > Metazoa > Arthropoda > Insecta > Diptera > Drosophilidae > Drosophila > Drosophila nigromelanica. Next base: position 27,841 of record SCDS01001002.1, on the reverse strand, counting down.
ATGCGCTACGCTCCAATGATCCAATGCTCCAATGATATACGAGTCGTCACTTGCTGACTGACCAAAAATTTATTTCATTTCATTTATTTTTTCCTACCTCTCATTCAAGTGTCATGCGACAAGTGCCGCAATTGAGTCGCCTGTACTTGTCAACGGCATTTGTGCTGCCCCCCCACAAACACATACAAACGAGACGGCGAAGGGGTGAGGAACGAGGTACTGGCCTGTCACCAAGCCAACTACAGCCATTGTCTTAACGAACAGGTGAAGTTGTTTTTCGGTTTTGAGCAGTGAAATCGAGCGCAAAATTTTGGTTTTGTTTTGTTTTGATCCCCTCCCGTCTACCGTTGATTTATGGCCAACAATTTCAGCAATTTCGTTTTATATATTTAGGTTTTTTTGTTGTTGAATTTAATGACAACTGCTTTGCATGTCATTTATGGCAAGTTGTTGGCTGTCACATGGCCACTGATAGCAGATAATTTGAATGTGCCTCAAGTGTTACTCAGTTGAAAGCTGAGAAAGGCAGATTTATAGAAAGTATTTGGTTAATAATATTGTTAAGTTACTCCTAACTAGTAAAAATTGTCCGAAATTTGATTGCTTCAATTTAATGAATAACTATTTTAATAATTATAGTTTCATGTTTACCTATTGGATACAACTATAAAAACTAAGTTTGGCAGCTTAAAAAAGACACTTGTTAATAAAATTGAGTTTAACCATTAACATTTTAAAAACTCAGCCAAAAGAATTGCGCTTCAACTAAGCCTTCACTATATTCTTTTCTTTGCCTAAAATTGAAGGTCCTAAAGGAACAAGAAAAACATCCAGACAAGGAAAGTAAACGAACCAACAATCACAAAAAAATTTTTTTTGACATTAAAAAATTTAATTGAAATTATACCGGATTTTTTGTCAGACACATATCTATTTTTAACCAAACTTTAATTAGAAAATTCTTCTAGAGTTGCACTTTATTTAACGATTTTAACATGAACATATATTCCACTTAGGACTTTATTTCTTTTATTGTGTGATCCAATTAGAATTATAAATTTATTTATCGAAGAACTCTCATACGTCGAAGCTAAAGTTAGTTTTCTCATTAAATATATGCGAATCTTAATTCTATATATTATGTCTTATATTAGTTCAACTTTCGATTTAGTGCAAGCGGTTTTAGCCCACTTTCAAGACACCTCAAAACTAATTTGGTTTCCCTGCCAATTTGAATGCCCTTTGAATAACTGACATCAAGAACAATCAAATTCGTTTTGATTTTACATCTTTTTTACTTCGATTTGCTTTATAAAAAATCACGAGTTAAAAATGCGTGGGAACCACAATTCTTTTTTTTTGCGTGTGACGAATGAAATGTTATAACAAGAAACACAAAAAAAAAAAGATGAATGTAAATTGCAGGTAAGAAAAGCTGAAAAACTAATCGCACAAATATAAATGCGAGTATGACAATAAAAAAGTTGTATTTTTATTATTATATTTTTCGTTTTTTTTTTTATATATTTTGGCGGCGACCCACAAAACTCAAAAGTAAGCTAAAAACCAAAGCGTCGTTTATTGGGCAACTGCAATAAATTATCGAAAAACACGAAATGCGCACTAAAATATGGCCAGGAACAGTACCAATAACAACAACAACAACAACAACAGCAGCAGCGGCAACAATCCAGTTGTTGTCTATTAAAAAACGGGCGATTTGTGCCAAAAATTCAAAGCTTGAGATTAGCATCGAACCGAAAATGAAATCATGCAAAAAATTTCCTAAAAAAGCAGCATCGATGAGTCGAGCTGAGGAGCGGTCTGGGAGTTGAAACTAGCATGGAGACAAAACAGGTTCACACGCTACCAAGAATCCCAATGAGATCCAGAAACACGGTACATTTATGGGCGCGGCGTAGGGGCGCAGGAAGTGAAACTAAAGCAGCCCTTTTACGGGTTAAGGCACAGAAACATTGGATCTACCTGTATGTGTGTATATTTCTGTGTGTGTGCGTGTGTGTGATACATTTTGGTTAATTCTTTTTGCTTTGTTTTGTTTTGGTTTTGTTTCTGTTTTCTGCTGCGCAGAGCAACAAGTGAATGACAGGATAATCGTCCTGTGTACCTGTTTGTTTGCCTGCTGCCTGCGGTCTTTTCAATTTTTTTTTTTATTTTTGCGCTGTTTTGTTTTTGGCATGTGAACAGCTCGCATAAAATCTCTTAATGTTTGCATTCTTATGCCGCTGTCGTCTCGTTTGATGCGTGATCTTGTTGATTATGCTGATGGCTGTGATCTGTCTCAGAGTTCCCAGTTTCTCATGCCCCCAGCAGGTTCCATTCACCGACTCAGTTCAGTGGCATTTTCGACAGTACAAATTTCTCGTTTACCATTTTTTTTTATTTTTCAGTTTTTATTTTCAATTTTTGGTTTCGTTCACAAAATGAAAAGAGTATATTGGGTTTGTGCAATGTTCGTCTTGCTGCCGGTCTGTCCGTCCGTCCGTCTGTTCGTATGAACGTAATTTTTTTCGCCGTTATTGAAGCTAGATACCTGAAATTTGCAATATATTCTCGTGATTTTAGCATATGTATATTTCAAATTAAATTTTTTAAACTTCCATAACTTTGGCTACATGATTTAGTGGCTATTACACTGTAAATGAGTATTGTGCTGTTGGTTACACCCGACTGAAATGTTCTTTCTTTTTTTTCTTGCTTTTTGGCCATCGCTTTTGTATGCAAGAGTGTGAAATTTTTGCTTGTTGTTTGCTTCATGGAAATTGCCTATGCCTTGGAATTTGTGGGAACAAGTGCAATACACAACAAACACAAACACACACACACACACACACACATACAGTAACACAACTCGGAACGATCGGAGCATATTACGTGCTCTTTCTGTACGGTTTTCAGAGAACACCCGCAGGCGAGAGCGTGTGAATTTCGCACTCAGTTTGATTTTATATTTTTTCCTTACTGGCAAAGTTAGTTAATGAGCACTCCATTTTTATAAAATTTGACGTTTGAATCTGCATAAGTGATAACATTTCATTTACATCACATTTATATATATATATAGATATACCGAAGCGGTAAATCTAAAGTTTAGTTTTTGTTCAACATCGGTCAATTCATGTAAAATTTTTAAATAATTAATAATTAACAATCACCCGCAAAAATGTTATATGAGAATTGATAATAATTCACAAACTATTTAAAAGATATTTCTTCCTAAATTCTTAAATTTAATTTAAACAAACTATAGCAAAACAAATATAAACTATAATGTATATATAATAGAACGAAATATATTTATATATACATATAGAAAAATGTGGTACTTGGCACTTATCCTTCTATATCGTTTATATGGCCTGGGTGAATCGCCTTGCACACTTCGTGCTCCATTTAATTAAAATTCCAGCAACCTGCTCGGGTTTATGTGTGTTTATGTGCCCTAAAGTGCTGTCACCTTAACTTGCACGCATCGTGATTTATAATCCTGCAGCAAACAAAATTAAATAATAAAACTGAGAAAAAAATCATAATCTGTAACAAAATGCGCCATGTACAGACGCTTCTCATATATGGAGGAACATCGGGCTGCGCATGCGCAATAAATTCGGTTTTTATGACACCTGACAAAATACGCAGCAGCCGATGGTGAAGTTGCTGGAGTTGAAGTTGCGGCCGCTTCAGTGGAAAATTGTTTAATGACTAATGGCAGTCGCCAGTGGTTGGATTTTGGAGTAGGGGTACCTACATACATACATATATGTATGTGTGCATATAGACCGCCTTCTGTTGCTCGTTTATTGCCCTGTGTCTATTGAAGATTAATTTCATTTACACAACTTCATCGCCTTGGCCTGGCTTAACACTTTGTTGCCGCTCTTGCCGGCTGCTGTTGCTGTTGCTGCTGCTGCTGCTGCTGCTGTTGCGTTTTAAAGTTAATAAAGTCATAAATATTGTCTTTGGGGGCTGTGCACGGATTTCAGTTTCGCTGTAAGACGCCGTAATACGCAACAGTCGGAGCAACAGCAGCTACACCGGCAGCGTGTCTGGAGCGGCACAAATCGTTACGTGTCGATAGTTTTTTATGGCTCCTTTGTGAGTGCCTAGTGGTGGCCATCGACCAGTCGCGACTAGGCGGAGCATATGGCGCAGATTAGAAACGGAGCTGATATTTTATGAGGAAGCAAATTGCATCAGCAAGTGAAACTTAACATGTCCCTGGGAGGAGCTTAATTTTATTAACTAACTCAAACGATCTTTGCAATTGAAAAGACTGTTTATGTGAGGGAAAAAAGAGAAAACTGTATCTATGGACCAGTAACTTTATGCGACTTTATTTATTTATTCCGATGCGTTAAATAATATAAATGTTATAATAATGTTTGTTTATTTTATGACGGGTTAATTTACAGGAATAGTAACCTTTTTATCAATTTACATTAAAAATGAACTAAGCATCTAACAAATATTTGATTATAAACATTGTCTGTGTTCAGACAGATTTTCATGTTTTTATTCTTTTGAATTTGTTGCAAACTACATTTTTACAATTTACAGTGTAATGGCAGCTCATTCTCTGAATTATACAAGTCTGTTTTAAGGAACAAAAACCCTTGGACTTAATACGAATTACTCATGTTGTTGGAAAAAGTACCGCGGACCTCAAGTTCCTCGAAACGTGGTTCAACGTGTTGTAAGCTTCTATACTGAATAGCTTTTGATAAATTGAAATGTCGTAAGGCAATCCAGTAAATGCCTGAATAAGCAGAAATATGTGAATAGGCGACAGGAAAAATGTTTTGAAGCGGTTCACCTTATCGGGCCACAAGTGTGTAAATATGAGCTACAAATAAAATGGGAGACGAACAGCAATCAACACACAATTCCCGTAAGGTTTATCCGGCCCAAGGCAAACAAATGAACACATGAGCGTATTAAAAGGTGCTTCACGGTTTTTATAGCCAAGCAATCGGAGTATTGGCACAGCTGCTATTTTGTAAAGACTTTAGCGATCGGAACGGATCAGACAGGCGACGACCTTATGCAAAAAAGGTGCAACATTTTCCATATACAAAAGCAACTCTTTGTTGTTGCTGTTATACAAATATATATTAATATACATATCGTAATACACACACACGTTGCAAACGAGGTGATCTCCCTAACGGAACGTTGTCGAGTGTTTCTGTTTGGGGTGCCTCTATAGTATTTGTGTGTGCGTGTGTGTGAGTGTGTATGTGTGTGTGTGTGTGTGTATGCTTGTGTGTTGGTATTCGTCTTTCTACCCACCGAGGAGTTGTGCTATGCAAATACACCTTGCATACTATCAAGTCGCCTCCTTCCGGCCGGAAAAGTGATCTATACTCAAGTGGCGATAGTTCATTTGGGGTGGTTTCAACATTAGGGGGCAGGTTGTCTGTGGCCTGAACTTTTCTCGTCTACCTGTCAAGTTTACGCCTGACGGCACAAGCGCCCGATAAGTGGGCAAGAGAGCAGCTGGGAGAGGGTCCTTGAAACGGGATACCATGTATGCATATGCAGTTAAGGCTGCAACATGTAGGTTTAGTTAGGTGTCTGCTATAGGGGTGGGTAGCTTTAAAGACAGGTGTGCCCAAAAAAAAAAAAAAAACAAACATAAAAATAGACGCGCACCAAATTTGTTTAGACATAAAAAATGCTTATCTACTCACAAAACTATTTAGATTGGATTAAAAGTACAGTGTTCGGAACACCATAAAGTACTGTACAAAAATAATATACATATACCATGAAATAAGTAGGCTATACAGTTTGTTTGAAATTCTCCGCGAACAATTTGAAAAGTGACGA
>SCDS01001002.1:965-21971 GCA_004149465.1 Drosophila nigromelanica | reverse complement strand
TAATAAAAACAAATAGTAAAATGTTATATATATTTTATATTTAATTTATTGTACCAGTTTTTGAATCCTAATGAATAGTATTAAATTGAGCATTAGCATACCATATATAGAAAGCTTCTAGCTCCTCTGATAAACGTTCGCTATCTCATTTCAGATGGGTTTTCAGTTTTTGATCTTATAGCTCTACTTCTTACCTGTTTACAAATGTACCGATTGGATTTCTAATTAGACATGTAGAGAGGTCAGTCTTAACCCACTCTGAAATACTATCAATTACATGAAAATGAATGACACCACATTTGGCTGCCGCAGCACGATCCGCTCGCATGCCGGACAGTCCAGGGAGCTACGTGAGCGCCCAATTTCGAAGAGACTTGGCGCACGGCTTCAATTGAAGTTCAATTGGAGACGCGTAGATTGTGTCGCCTTCAGTCGCGCTTTGATTTTATTGCCAGCACTTAACATAATGAGCGGCACGATAAGATCACGTTTCCTCCAAAGCAACGACGCCGACAGTTGGCGACTAGCGCATGCCCATATGCTTCCTGTCTGGGTTAGCGTTGCCGGCCGGATATTCCTTTAAGTATTCCGCCGCATTGTCGTCATCAGTCGTCGTCGTCGTTGTCGTTGTCGTGGTCTCAGTCTCTGTCTGCAATCAGTGCACAAAAGTTCAAAGTGCATGGGTAGAATACATGAATTTTCATGGAGCTCCATTGAAATGCCAAGTGCAGCAGCAGCTGATTGAACAAAGGACACACCACCTGTTTCCTTGGGCTTTTGTTCAGATTTATTCGAAAGGAAGTTCATCGAACCGACTGAACATGCCTGCAATTGAAATCGTAACGCGCGTGTCTGCAGCGCAGCCCGAAAGACGCACCCTTACTCCCCCCTCCTCTCTCCGTGTGGAGATCTACCACTTGTATGTCAAGTAGGCATCGTAGAGCAGCTTGGATTTCTTGTAGCGTTTATCCTCCTCCATAAACTGCATTATATCCTTGACATTCATATGCTTGATGCGTATGATGAACGAACGATGTGGCGGCTGGCCAGCTCCAGCTCCAGCTCCAGCTCCAGATTCGGCCGGGCCTGTAGCACCGCTACCGATATTGTCAAGTGGTTTTCGTACTCCCAAGGCCATAAGAGCAGTGCTATTGGTCGACTCCAAACGCATTTCGTTCTCGCCCGAATTGGCATTGCGATTGCGCTGCAATTTCATCCATCGCCTGGAATTTTAGATATTAATACCGCACATATTATTTCATACCAGAATTGCGAATTTCATTTAATCTACCTACGATGGCCGTAGGCGGAGTCGTCATCTGAGCAGCCGTAATCGGCCACCTCGCGATCGTTGAGGAACATCATAGTGGTACGCATATTGTGCTGCAGCACGCAGCGAGGATCGTTGTACAGATTGTTGCCTGATCGATGCTCGCATAGATCAATGATAGTCTTCACAAAGTGCTTCATGTAGGTCTCCACCGCTGACAGGAGCGCCTCCACGAGCTCATCGTTGAACTCTTTTGTCAAACCTTCCGTGGTGCAGTACTTGAGCAGCGTCTTCTCAATCACCCGCGGCTCAAAGAACGTGGGACGTGGCGAGTCCGCATAGATGGGCGTCAAGGGTGGCTTCTTGCCTGCCACTGGCTTTGGCTTGAGATCTTCGCTGTCGGGCACAATAAGATCCTCAATGATGAGCAGCTTGCCGGCATACGGCTGCATGGGCACTTCAATGGGTAGGCTGGACATGTCCTAAGAGAGAACCTGCCAGAGAAGAAGAGTCAACTCTAAGCTCTACCAAGCAGCTGGCAAAGATCAAAGCCCATGGCACGCGTCTGCACCTTTTTTTATGCTCAAGTGTGGAATAGAAGGTAACATATGCCAGCATGATCCTTACCGGTCGAGTGCACGATCAGTGACCGCAACAGCCCACTTGGGCAACAGCACTTGTTCCTCTCCAGTGCACAGTGCACTCAACCTGCCCACACATCTGCAACAGGACATGTTATGCAAAGTGCACAGGAATGCGACAGAGAAGGCGGTGGTGGTGGTCGTGGTGGTGGTGGTGGTGGTGGTGGTGACTGCAGTTGGTGCCGCTGGCACGAGCGACTAATTATTCAAATTGTGAACATGATGGAATGCTAGAACTAGGACAGACAGGTCGCTTAATCGGACAGACTGCTCGACCGGTCGGGGTAAGCGGATATTAAACAACGGCGCGCGACTGTCGCCCGTCGCCGTTCATTGTCCCTTGTCCCTTGTCCCTTGTCCCGCACATTTCCGTGCACCACTGACTTTCAGTGCCCAAAAGGACGGCACAGTCCAGTCGTGGCCGCATCTATGAGGGTGCTTGGGCGCATACTAAGCCAGACATTACCTGTGATCGCCTGTGTGTTTTGACATGTTCTTACCCCTGGCTAGAAATTTATTAGAAATTCTGGTCAAGTTGCCACCGACCCGACTCGGCTCAAGTCTGTCGCCTTTGTCGCTAATGTTGGCTGCCGCCTGTCTGCCCCCGAACAGGTTCATTACGCGTGCCGTTGCAGTTGCAGTTGCCGTTGCAGTTGCAGTTGCAGCTACGAGGCGTTGACCTAATTATGTTGCTTTTCTTAATTATTTTTTACTTTGTAAATTTGTAGCTTGTGCCCACTTTCATAGGGGTAGCTGCGGGTCACTTACCCAACTTCTCTGCTAAAGCAAGGTGCGCTGTCTTATTCTCAGTAAATTGCAGCTGACGAAAGTGGAAAATCGATCCAATTGAAGTTTAGAAAGTAACAGCATACTTGGATCGGAGATGAATCGACTTACTGACATATACCTCAATTAATCTCAGTTGCTATCTGGTGCTGTCAATTCCACAAGTTCCTTGTCAAATCGGAGCGCGAATATTTCAAACATATTCATATTTATAAAACATATATTTTTAATCACAAAATTGTAAAAAATGTTGGCATATTTATTGGAACCAAGTAGTTAATAAACTTACATATATGTTTGCCATACAAAAGCAGTTTGCCATACGAGGCATTAAAATCTGAATAAAGATAATTCAGTAAATAGTCACTGCATCAATCGTAATGCTAACGGGCCATATTCAAGTCAGCATTTAGAAATGCAGATTGGCAATTCCAGTTGCAATAGTGCAGCTTGCATAATCCAGCAGCGGAAAGCAATAGGAGCAATAGGAGCAAAAGGCGCAGGCGAATGCCAGAGATGACGACTTGGGCTGCAGTTGGATCGGTGCATAAACTAAGCTAACAATTCAACTAAAATGCCAACTAGATAATAAAAAATAAAATCGAAGAAGAAGAAGCTCTGGCAACAGCGGCATAAGGAAGCGAAAGAGAAAGAGGAAGAAGCGGAGTGGCGCTGATCGACAAAGAGTGCAGATGGAAAATGGAAATAAAAATGCGAACACGAGTGCCCAGAGTCACTTGAAGGCCCCCAAAACTGACTGCCAGGCAGACAGCCCGAGTCGAAGTTGGAGTCGGAGTCAGTTTGCGACCACCCACACGCCAGTCGCAGTGCATCCTCGCCGCCTGCGCAGTGTCAAATAGTCAACAACAGCAACAACAACAACAACAACATACCGAGTGTTGCGTGGAGCGCGGGCGTAGCTGGACAGACGGTTAGTCGGTGAGCTGTGGGCATATTCCAGTGAATAAATATTATCATATGGAAATTTCATTCAGAGCAATTACGAATACTGCCAAAGCCCATGTCCCGTGCCTGTGGCAAGGTGACCCAGCAAACGTCAAACTTTGCGCACAGGAAATCGAAAACGCAACAAGTTGACGTTGTTGTTGCCAACGTGCATGTGGCATGTGGCAGTTGTAGAAAGTTGAAGGCAACATGGAGCGCAACGACAGCCGGGCACAGGTCGCACACACACACACATTCGTACATGCAACAATTGGCATCGCCTCCATTGGCAGTCGCGTCGCTTTGCGTACCTGTTGCTTGTTGGGCTTAAGTTGCCATTCGGGCTGCGAGGGCTGCGTTTTGGGCGCAGCAAACGAAATTGGCAATTGTTGCGCTTTTGGTGGCGGTGGCAGCTACTGTTTCGCAGTTGCCACACACCTTGCAACAGTTGGAACGGAAGCAACAAGCCATAGCCACTTTTGTTATGGGTATAAACACATAAATATATACTCTATATACCCCACAATGTGTTCTTTGGGCATTGCATTGAAAGTAATGTTAATATATACTCTTATAGAGATATCTATATCCTATATCCTATATCCTATGAGAGCTAGAGCTTGCAAATTTGATATTTAATTGCTTCATCTTTTTTTTTTGTTAATATAGGGTGTTTTTCTATTCGCGCACTCTCCACCGCCTACTTGTTGTTGGTGTTGTTGTAAGTTCAGCGAGACTTTTTAAGCCATTTTAATATGGGGGCCTTTAACTGCAGTGTTGCATCTTGTGGGTGTGGCTGATTGGGCGAAATGGATGAGTCTGAGCCTGGGCTGGCCGCAATGATCAATCTTTGACGTGAAACGTTTATTGCGGATTCAAGCTGACGTTGTTAGCTAAAATGTTGATTATTATTATGACGATGATGATGATGACGACGATGTGGATGTGGATGTGGATGTGGCTGCGGTTGTGGCTGTGGACGTTGAGGACGTGTGGACGCCGCTGCCGCTTTGCTGAAGATTTTGATTGCAGCCGCCGTTGCCCTCGGTGCCGGTTGCATTTGCTACTGGTTTTGAGTCGCCACTTAAGTGGGCGTGGGGGCATTTGAAAATGTTAGCTTGATATGCTGCTTGATGCTTGGCCTGCCCCCAATCGCCTGCTCTGATTTAAATATGAAAGGAAACGATTCATTTCGCCTATGGAAATGGCTGACAGGCCACGTTAATGTTTCAATTTCAGTTCACTTCAGTTCAATAAAAACACCTGACGAGCACAACCTGTGCTTCGAGTTCTTAAGGCGCACAAATCCCTGGTAGGACGACGGAAGTGAAAATGACACGCCTTGCAAAAGGAGACAAATGACAAAACACCTAAAATGTTATTGTCTCTTCCACTTGTAATTTATTTTTACAGCATCGCATTTCCGTTTGCTTCTTGGAAGACAATTCAGCATTGTTCCAGCAAATTGGTTACAGGAACTATTTTGTTGTTAAACTCTTACAAATGCGCATTATTATTTTGTTACAATTTAAAAGGAATTTTTATTACGGTGACAAAACTATCCGCAATCTGATCAGATACAATGTGTTTTATATATTTTTAAATTTAAAATGTATAATAACAATATGCTAAGAAAATAAATATATTTAAAACTCACTAAATATGGCTTTATTGTGATGATCAAATTTAAATTTAAGAACCAACTGTTTTGAACATATTATTATTATTATTAAATTCTTTCATTACAAAAAAAAAATTGAAATACCGCATCACAACAAGTAGCAGCACATTATAAAAACATAAACGACAACGAGCCACATCAGGTGGGTACTTGATCAGAGCAGCGCCCATTCCGCGTCGCTGCCGGCATCGATGGATGCACATTGAAGACACGTTGCCAAGAAAATTACTCGTATTATATGAACGGCAGAGAATTTCTTTATAAACATGACGCGCGTTGCTCGATGGCACCATAAACCGGACGATAACCCGCGTGTGGCTGCGCTCCACGCTGACCCCCAGGGTCTCAGAGGCCTTTAGTCCCCCAAAAAAATATCATATGCAAAATGGGCAAAGCGGGCAGACTTAATAGCTGTTAGGCTTCAGTTCAGCACTGGGCCCCCAACCAGACAGGCGGACCAGAGAAAACAAAAAAAAAAAGGCAAAGCGAATAAGAGTAATTTAGTCTTGGGTGCTCGACTACGAGATACCCCGGGTTGGAGAAACTCTCTGTATTTCCGTAGCAAACATTTACACAGCTATAGCTTGTCCTCCTTCAATTCCATACAGTGAAAAATTTTTAACTGTGTATGATATTCGAGAAGCTCCGATAAACATAATGAACAAAAATCAATATTTATCGATTTTGAAAAACATCGAATACTTAAACTTAAACTTAAAAACTTAAGCCGTTTTGTTCTAATTTTGTGTCTCTCGCCGACAGATGGCGATGGCTAAGTGGACTTAGCTCATCGTTGGGATTAGGAATACGCACTCGAAATGCGGTCAATGATATCTTCTGCCGTTGATATACGCTAGTAAAAGTGCAATATACCGATTTTTCCATTGGGCACAGGGTATTAGTATAAAAGTGCAACACGCCGCCGGCGGCGTGCATGGCCTGTGGATGCACGGATGTGTTGGATGCACGCCCCCCACATGGACAAGGGAGCGCATACCGCGTCTCCGTTAAAGTCTGAGTTAAAGCTGCAATCTGCGGAGCGGTCGCTCGTGTGTCGTCAACCTGTAAAATGTATAACGACAACATTAAGCTCGTGCCACCAGTTGAAGTTTAATGGTTGGGGCACTTACCGCTGTGGCGACTTGTGGACTTGGCAATGTTGCAACATCATCTACACAACGGTACACGCTCTTCGCGGCAGGTTCATGCCGGTTCAGGCACGCCAGCAACGGCATCTGTTGATCTGATTTGTGCCGTTCAAAAAGGGAGGCATAAAATTTTTGTGTGTATATTTTTTTTTTTTGTTTAATGTAATAAAATTTTAATATTATAATTTTTGCTGTTAGTTTTTTTCCGCTATGAATCTGGTTTTTTTTTTTGGCTTCTTTGTTGACAACCTGTTCCCAAGCTGTCGCCGGCCACTTCTAAGTAGTTCAGCTGTGCGCTCTGTTACCAAATCACGGCCAGGTGCGGCACAGGCAGCCTGCCTCGTATTACGACCTGCGTCTCCACAAAGGATCTCAATTTCTCGCATTGCATTCAAGCGAAAATGCGGCAGCTCAACGGAGGATGCTACTGCGGCTTTGTTCTTGCTGCTCCTGCTGCTGCTGCTGCTGCACTTGGGCAGATGCCGCATCGGCGCAATTCAAATTAGTCCTCAACACTCACGGATGCATTATCCTGCAATGTTGATTTATAGACGCGCCGGCGCACGCTCTTCTCCTCCAACTCCAGCTCGCGCTCTTTCTATTCAATTATTTTGGGCCCTGTCATGTTTTATTTTGGTGTGTGTAGCACATTTCACTGTATTTATTCAAATGCGCCTTTATATGCATGCAACGAGTGCTGACACTAATGAAAATCCTGCTTCTCGAGTGGAAAAACATCTGCGCGTGCGCCTAAAGTGAATCGCATTGTCTCTGCTTGGATTTATGAGTAGTGTCTGGATGTGAGAATGCGTTGGTCCGCTTGTTGAGAGATTGCCGCGAATAGCATCTGAAATTGAAGGGAAATCAATTACAGTTCGCAGACCCAAATCGCAGCCAAAGACTTGCTATAAATATTTCTAGCTAACTTCGAAAATCTCGATTTTGTTTAATTGAACAACAGAGTTCGTCACCTTTTCTCTTAATAAGAAACAAAAACTAGTCTAAAATTGCTATAAGACATGATACAAATTAGGGACTTGAAGCAGTTAAGTACTCGATTCATGTGTTCTAAAATGTTTTAGTGTTAATTCTGGGAGGTATCAACAATAATAGTCCATATTACAGATACGAAAACAGCATATGTAATTAGCGTAAAATAAATGTACTAATAAAGATTAGAATAATGGGGAGTATGAAGACGATGCCGAACCCCCTGCAAAGACCGCCCACATAGTGAATAAACAGCGTTAAATCGACTGGCGAGATTTCAGATTTCATTCACCATAGGCTCTGATTTTACGGGCACTTCACCCATATACGAACACCCATCAAATTGATGGACATGATTAGAGACTTGCGATCATGAACATGAAAAGAGAAAAGCGCGACCTTTGGCGCCTCGCAGCGGTGCAACAAGCCCCTAAAAAGACAGATGCATGCCGTATAATTGATGAGCTTTTAGCATTTAACCAAAAAATCAACTCGTGAAAGACTGCGTTCATAAGGCACATAAGGCACAGGCAGAAAGGGGACAGAAGGAGGGAGGGCGAGAGAGTGAAGGTGTTAAAGGCAGACGGGTTTGGGGCCACAAAATGATTAATCATTTGGCAGGTGCGCTTAGCCCAGAGAGATGCAACACACACAACACAACACAACACAACAAATAACAACAGCCAGCAGCAGCAGCAGAAGAAGAAAAGGAACGGTACTCGAAAAGGGTTTCCTTTAACAAGAAACTATTTAACTTAATTTCAACGGTTTGCATTTTGGTTAAACTGTCAAGTGGACTGCGGCGGCGACGGCACAAAGGAGACTTAAGCTGCCCAAAAAGGATTGCTTCTATTTGGCCAGCCTGCATGCCACACCCACACACATACACAGGGGCGCACAAAAGGTGCGACGTGTGTGAGGAGGCGTGCCCACTGGCCAGGACTCAAGTCCGTGTCTTTCTGCTTTTCAGGTAGGCTGGCCATCATTATGTAATTTGACGAAAAGTAAACGAGAAACAGTTCAACGGTTTACGTAGAAAATCAGAGCGATCTCTAATGAAGGGTTAAGCGTGCATTGTCTTTTGCAGCTTGAGCTCATTTTGGACCCGTTTTTTAATGGGGCCCCTTTCGATTTTGTTCGTTATCAAGATTTATGACAATTAATAATAGGTATAGAGCATTATAATGCGCTGCTCAGCGATTTCCGCTCCCAATCAATTAAAAATATAAGCCACATATATCCTCTCTCTCTCTCTCTCTTTCCCTGCCTCTTCACTGAATTATGACAATAAATATATATATACATATAAATAAGAAAGATTTATGCTGACAGTTCGCTCTAAGGCATAACAGACCACCTTGCCTGGATTCACTGTACATGACGCAATCAAGCCAAGCACCTTGCCAAAAAAAAAAAAAAAACACGACGATACAAGTCCTAAGTCCAAGAGCCACATCCAGGCAGCTGGCAGGCATCCTGGCCTGTTCTCCAGATTTCCAACAGCATCATCATCTCTTCAGATTTGTCAGCTGGCTTTTGTGTGCACTTCTTTTTGTTTCTTGCGAATAATAGGCATAGCGATAGGCATCAGTATCCTAGGCACAGGTTCCATTTCTGACTTCACAGTCCTGTGTGGCATTCGACGAAAACTAAGCAAAAAATAAAAAAATGGAAGGACGCTCATCACCTGTCCTTGTGCCAAAGGCAAAACTATCCTTCCATTTTGCTATAATACTTTTTTTTTTTTGCCAAGTTGTCCTTTGTTTGAGGATTTAGTGCTTGATCCAGTAGGTAAGTCGACCTGCAGCCAAAAATACCTTCAGGTTTTGTAGTGGCATGTGCCTTGCAATCTGAGGGTTGGCTACAAATTGGATGCCGAAGCGAACGAAATTAATTTTTGCAAGTACCTTAGAAGATATTTTCAATCCACTCAAGTGATTTTCTCTGCTAAGGTCTGTGAACTATATACTATTTTATATATGTATATATAGCTCGCTATAAAATAAATAAAATACTATTTAATAATATAAGTAATATTATTTTTTAAAAAGATTAAACTGAAATGAATATGTAAAAAGTTTTAGTTTATAGATATTTCTGTTTCGATTACGGCATTTCGTATTTCATATAATATAATATTTACTATAAAAATATGTCCTCGGTAAATGCCCAGACGTTGAAGGAAAAACTCTTTAGACTAGTTTTGAGCTGATGTGAAATTTATTTGTTCGTACAATCAAATAAGTTAAACAAAATAGGGAAAAAGGATAAGCAGAAAAAGTATCAAGCAAAATATACAGATGTATATATTTGTATTATCTCATTATCTTGCTTTCCTAAATGCAAATACAAACAAAACCGCAGACACTTGTTAAGCGTTCGCCAAGTTGTTGGTAAATACATGCACTATGAACAAATATTAACTCGACCCGTGGGTCGAGCTCTTCGAAAAACCACATACAGATAAATAAAATGTCATTTGGACACGCACGTCACGTTTAGCACCTGAATTTGTTTGCATTTGCCAGCGGCTGCTGCCATCCGAGCTGGAATTCACATTTGAAATTGTTGTGATCGTGATTTCTGATGACACGAGCATATTTACCACAAAATGGGGTTTATTTGATTGGACATTTGGTCAAGAAGTTACGCAGGTGCTAAGCGGAGAAAGAACGGCCCATGACAAGTTTGTAAGCAGCTCCAGAAACATAGGTTGCTTTCTCATTTGGCCTGTGGCTGGACCACACCTGTTGGTTTCTCACGCTGTTACTCCTTTGAGTGCTGCCTGTTTTGTCGGGGGTTCTCCTGCGCCGCAGGACTACATCGTTAACAAGCCATACAACTCAGTTTAGCTTTGTCCTGTTCCCTGCCCTTTATTTTGAACAATTGAAGTGCTTAGCAGGCGTCTTTTTGGTTTCGCGCTGCGTGCGCTATTTCCATTTGATTTTGCGCAGTCCCTAATGAAACTGCGCATGGTTTTCCTGTGTGTGCGCCGGTAGCCGTAGGTGCCGGCATCAGGTGGTCTGCCCCAGGATAAGTCTTCAACTAGACCAGAACATCTGGCGTTTACAGCTGGCTGCCATTCTGTCTAGCTGACTCGACTTGCTGCAAAGATATCCACACGAAATTAGTTGTGTGTAGGCGGGAAACGGAGAAATCTGTAGACACCACTCCCTGCATCCATCCATCCATCCATCGACAAATTGGAAGCGAGCTGAAGAAACATCTTCATTAGAGCCCATTCTAATGGGCACACACACACAACCGAGCATCGATCATTATGCAAAAGGTAGGTGTAGCCGGGCATCTTCTTATCCTCATATTGCTGCTGGGAAGCCGCCCATTGTACGCAAATCTGCACCAAATTTATGCAAATTGAAATTCCATAGCAAACACCTGGCCGGGCACACACACACACACGGATTCTCACACAAATACGTTTGGCAATTGTTTCAATGGCAGCGACGAATGATGAATGTGCTAAAGATTCCACTCGCCGTACCCGGCTGATTACGCCAGCTACGGCTGCAGTTGCAGACAACGTGGCGCGCCGCACAAAACTGTAGCAAATCTTGCAGAGGGCAGCGAAGCAGGCCGGCAAGCAGGCAAGGTGTCAATTCTGGGAAATCGGCCCAGCGTGCGCGGGCCAAGCCAAGCCAAACAATACACGACGCAGCGGGAGGCTCTGGCCAAGCAGAAAAAGGCAACAAAATTGTTATGGTGACAATGACAATGCACTGGCTACGGCCAAGGCGCACAATGAGCTGCAACAACACAAATACATAACGAAGCGCAGACAACATTATTGTCATCTCGGCATCAATAGGCATTGGCAGCATTGGAAACTAGTGCAGTGGGCTGTGGGAGAATCTTTGGCGCGCTCCAATTTAAAAACTTCTTCAGCTTCAGCTGCTCTTCTTCTTGGTTTTCCATTTTGCATCTTCTGCTGCTGCCCACAGGCAATTTGCATCGGCAGGCGTTGTTTCTTTGTGTGCTGCAACTGAAAAAGCACGACATTATTTATTTTTTCAAATATGTGCATACCAAACATTGCTGATTGCGCAAATTCAAATTCAAAGGCAGACAGCCATTTTAATGGCACGCGCAAGTGTTGTAAAGTTCCAGCACTTTGTGATCGCATCGATGTATTATCGCATTCGTTCGATATACTCCTGGTTATCGTTTAATAAACAAATTGGTGAATTTAATTAAAAACAAATCAACAACTGAACCAATGCGGTCCAGAGATTCCATTTAATTGTGGGAACTCTGTTGATCTTTAAGCATTATATGGATAAGAGAATTTTGTATATGCGAAAGCGTTTAAAATTATGATATTTAAGCAAATTTTTAAGATTTCTTTTTTGTTGCAACATGAAACAACACACACAACAGCAATAACATGACCAGGTACTAAAGGTACTAATCCTATTTTGAAGCGGTGAAACAGAAGTAATAAAACTCTTTTACGACAAGCTTTAAAAGAAGAAAGACAATGCGACCGGGGACTTGCCACGTCCAAGTCCAAGTCCGCGTCCAAGTCTGGGGCAGAGCAACAAATTATTAACGACATTTTAAATACAACGCCTTCTGCGACCGCAACTGAGTGCGAGAGCGAAAGGGGTCAAATTCAAGTCTGAGACTGGGCCTGGAGTCTCGACGATGGCGACAAGAGAAGACGCGACGCCTTTTAATGAGATTTGTCTGCTCCGAAATACATGAAAAACTCATGTTGCTTTTGCGTTTAAGCGTTTTAAGGACACGCAGGCTAAAAGCAAACCAAAGCCACTTGTTGGTCCAGACACATGAGGATGAGCAAAACGGCAACGTGTGCCACATACATACTTATGTACTATATATCCAAGTGTGTGGACCACAGAGCCTACAGAGTTGTGCTTTATATTTTATGCTCAGAGCCGGCAGTAAAAATTGAAAATTACTTTTGTAGCGGTTCGCAAACTGGGGACCAGTGCTGGAGAGACCTGTCCAGATCCAGGGCCCTACCGCATTTGAAAGCTGAGGCAATAATTGCACAGTGAAAATTACAATCGAGCATTTTTATTGACTCTTCCTCACGGCAGGTCCAAAGACGCTGACACGGATCTGCGTGCAATCCGCACTCGATGAAAGTGCGTGTGCGTTATGGATATCTCGGAATGGGACTGTAACTTTAACGGTGACTGGAGCATGTGCACCCGCGGCGTTTAGTTTCTGTAGATGCGAATGAAAGTTTTGACCCGTTCATCTTTTTTTATTGCTGCATCCAGGATATGATGTCTTAGGGCCAAGACAAAAAACGGCCAAAATTGTTGTGAATAAGTTACTCCGCTTAAAAAGCCACCCGAGAGAAATTACCGATTTTACATGTGGATAATTAGGGCTAGAACTTGTCAACAGCTTTGGCCGCAAGCAGAAGGTTTGAATAAACTAGTTCGTTCATGATTTAAAGCTGCGGCAAACGCAAACTAATTAACTTGCACAGCGGTTAGGCAGTCCACACCTGTGGGTGGTCTCTGTCGCGAGGCTCAAACTCCGACTCAGACTCGACTATAGAATGTAGAAAAAAAATTAGTTAACAAGATCATTAAATCTTTGTTAACCGTCTATCGAGCGGCGACGAGACGACGAGGCATTAGACTTAGGAAGCAGGAGAGACGGAGCCACAGGCTGCAGCCGGGGCCACGACGTGCGATAAGATAAGAGCGCACCCAGAGCAGAGCAGAGCATACCTGGGCCCATGGTTAGGCGCATGTAAATCGCATCTCACACAGTACGTGGTCAGTCGAGCACTGGACGACGGTGCACATGTTTATCTATTAATTTATGCTGGCGGTTTTGTGGATTTGGGCCGACAAGATTGCGCCTGCGCTTGCCCTGAACCGAGACCTGGTCTGGAACTGAGAACTGGGAACTGGGACCTGTTGACCAGCTTCTGCCTGCTTCCAGGGAATCTCAAATCTGCACAGCAGTGGGCAACAGGGACAAACATTTGATAATCGCGCTAATTAAGTTAAATGTGCGCCTGTGTGGGCTGTAGAATTCCGAGAAGCCCTCGCAATTGGCACAGGTTTTGCTTTCTTTCTTTTAGGTTATGTAAGGGCATGATTTATGGTGACATGGAACCCATCGCTAGCCAACACCTTTTTATCTGTCAAACAACACTGAAAGTGTTTGTTTTTGTGTGTTTGACAGCTGCTTCTATGTGCCGAGGGTGCCACTTGAGATGCCAACATGTTTTTTAATTGTCCAACACGCATGTGTGTGGCCGGTGTGCAGGATTTCTGCGTCTAAATTTGGAATTATGGGTTAACCCTTGTCGGTGGTCCACCAGCAGCAGGCAACACATGGTTGGGCATGCGCCGCTGTGGCGCAACGATTTAAGAGTGCTTAAAGAGAGCCGTTTGTCGCGCGCCAAAGGGAACAAAGTGGAAATGGAACAGCAAAAAGCAATGCGAAAAGAGTGTTGTATTTGGATAAAACTTTAAGGGATTCAAGTTGAACTCTTTTGCATGCTCTTTGATTCTAAGTTATTTGTGGGTGACTATTGATTCATTTATTCTATTGAGTATGTAGATTTCTGCAGATTCGCCGACTTCACTCCTTTTACAAACGGCTTGCTACGAATTTCCGTCCACTACCTGATCCCATGTCAGTTGTCAAGTCGATTTGCACACGTGCTCGTCCCACATTACCTGATGATCTTAATGAACCTCTATTTACCCATCAAGTCGATCCCTAAAACCAAAGCACCTGATGATAAGAGAAACTGGCTTTTATGACAGTGCACCCCAAAAAAGATTTTTTCAATAGTTGTTGCAATCAGTGCAGTACAGGTAGGCATTGTTCTTTATATTTTAAGTGAACTATTTTTTTGGTTGAAATTCGATATCTATCGGCGGTTAGTGCAATTACCAAAGCGCATTCAATGTAATCGATAAATTGAAACTCATCCATATATTCAAGTATTTTTTAGAGTGTTAAGTGTTAAACACTGCGCAAGATTCTTTTGCAACCCCCAAAGCGCCTGAGCACACCAAAAAGTAAGAGCGTATATTTTAACAGAATTTTACGCTCTGGGACTCTGTTGCAAAACTTCGTGTGCCTCGTTCGTTGAGCGTCTGCATAGCCGAATGATTTGGATGAAGAGCTCCACAAGTTATGTTTGTGGTTGATCTTAATTTGATGTTGGAAGCGCTCTCTTACATGCGCCAACGCTCAGCTGCAGGCAAACATAACGGCATTTAGCTGCACTCTGTTGTTGCTGCGGCGTTAGCGATTGGTGCAAGTGTACGCGCGTCGTAGTACATAAAACATACATAAACGTGGCGAGAACCGGTTTTGGCGCGGACCGTTGCGATTGGCCGCAACGTACGCTATTAGCACCAAAACAACCACACACAGACGCACACATACAGTCACAGTCAGGTAAATGCATAAGGGAGCAGGTAATTGCTACGCTCTCTCGCGCTGCCTGCGCGCTCTCATGCTCTCCGGCTGCGCGCAGCGCTCGTACCGCTTATAAAAGGCCGCAGCCAGCATCGGCTTATTTCAGTTCTCTCTCGTTCATTGCAACAGCAACACAGATCAGTTGACGGCAAGCCAAGTTGAGTTCGTCCAGTTCGTTAAGTTTTGTGCGCAACGCGATGTTTATGTGAAGACAGCGTCAAAATAGTTGAGAATCTGTGTGTTACAGTAATAAAAGATTTCTAAAAGAATAAAAGCAACAAATAAACAGTTACAAAATGCATACCGTTGAACATATGCTAGTGGAAAAGAACTACAGCAAGTGTCCTTTAAAGAAGCGTCCGGTCAACTATCAGTTCGAAGCCGAAGATTTGTGCCTCAAAAATAAAGCCAACAGCGATGCGTCCTCGCCAACAACAACAACAACAGCAACAGTTGAGGCCACAGACGCAGCAGCGGCAGCCGCCTCCAGCTCGGAGGAGGAGCTCATCAATGTGAGCGACTGCTGCGAGGATGAGGGCGTCGATGTGGACCACACGGACGACGAGGCGGACCAGATGGATGTGGAGCAGGATGATGATGACGATGTTGATTGCGTGAATATCGAAAGCGATCCTAAACAGACACAGGCCGCTGCCCTGGCAGCCGCAGCCGCTGTGGCCGCCGCCTCAGCTGTCGCCGTCGCCCCCTCCGTGGTGGTGCCCACGCCCACTTATCCCAAGTATGGCCTACAGCCATGGAACTTCCACATGTCGCCATACACCGCCGAGTTCTATCGCACCATCAACCAGCCGCATCTGTCGGCAGCCGCAGCCGCTGCGGCGCCTCTGCGCGCCGACCTGCTCTCGCCCAGCTCACCATCGGATTCGCTGGGTTCGCTGTCGCCGCCGCCGCATCACTATCTGCACGGACGCGCCAGCTCGGTGTCGCCGCCCATGCGCTCCGAGATGATACACCGACCACAGTTGGGTGTGCGCCAGCAGCAGAGTTTCCTGCCCTATCCCACGTATCCTGCGGCCTACACAGCGCTGGGGTATCCGCACCAGCAGCCGCTGCATCCACAGCATCATGCGCCCATCTCGCCCGCCTACTCGGAGAGCTCTTACTACTCGATGCGCAGCCTGACGCCCGAGTCGAGCTGCTGTTCCGTGCCGGAGGATCTCTCCCTCAAGCACAAACAAGCCGCCGCTGCGGCACACAGCGAGGTCTCCAGCAAGCAGCTCGGCCACGGCATTGCTTCCATCGCTTCATCGGCGGCCGCAGTTTCTTCCTCTTCCGCCTCGTGCGCATCCTCCCCCGTCTCTGTCTCCTCGTCGCCGAGCAAAAAGGACAAATCGGCGCCGCCTCGCTATCAGTGCCCCGACTGCCAGAAGTCCTACTCGACGTTCTCGGGCCTCACCAAGCACCAGCAGTTCCACTGCCCCGCGGCGGAGGGCAACCAGGTGAAGAAGTCGTTTAGCTGCAAGGACTGCGACAAGACGTACGTCTCGTTGGGAGCGCTCAAGATGCATATCCGCACCCACACACTGCCCTGCAAGTGCAACATGTGCGGCAAGGCGTTCTCCCGCCCCTGGTTGCTGCAGGGCCACATTCGCACCCACACGGGCGAGAAGCCCTTCAGCTGCCAGCACTGCCATCGCGCCTTCGCGGATCGCTCCAATCTGCGGGCGCATCTCCAGACGCACTCAGACATCAAGAAATATTCGTGCGGCAACTGCTCCAAGACGTTTTCGCGAATGTCGCTGCTGACGAAGCACAACGAGGGCGGCTGTCCGGGCGGCTCCAGCTCCAGTTCCAGTACCAGTTCCAGCGCTCCTGGCTCCAACTCCGAGCTATCCTACGGAGGCTACGCCGAGCCCTAGGCTCCTAGTGCCACCTCGACGTAGTTCATCGCATTACAACGCTGTACACAAGCCATGTTCCACCAAAAATTAGTTCCTAGCTCGAGAGTAAGCGAAAGCGGCAACTCCTACAGAAAACCCAAGACACACATACACGCACAACCAGCAACAAACACACACACACACCCAGTGAAAAATGTACTTTTTTATTTTATTTTAATTTTTTTTTATTTTCTAGTCAACATTTTCTTTGCAAGAGAAAATTTTAAAACCATATACAAAAACAAATATTTCAATATTTGGAGAATTTCTCAAAATTATAATTTTTAATTTTTGTTTCTATGCCCCATAAGTCTTTCGTGTGTCTGAATCCTAAAGCCGAACTATTGTAAAGTATTTGCAAGTGTCCTGTACATATATGTATTACGCCCGGCGTCTAACTGTAAAAGACTCTAAGAGCAATTGAGAAGCCGCAACCTGTATATCTTTAAACCAACAACTGTAAACTGTAAATATATGTATACAAATCACAAAGAATCGTATACTTTTATACATATATATATATAAATATAAATATATATTATATATATTTGTATCTCTTTTATTATAGTATTTTAGTCTAGCTCTAGTTCGTACTTATACACATATATATTTATATATATATATTTTTGATATCCATGACAAAACCTTTTGCATACATTGAAAATGTTCTATACATACAAATTTTTAGATATTAGCTGAAAGAAAAAACAAAACAAATTTTTTGATATGAAAATGTTTTATAATTTTAAGTAATTTATTACACGGTATGAAAGAAACCGCAAAAAACAAAAAAAAAAAAACAAAAAATAAATAAATACATTTATTTACATACAAAAAAGTACTTGAGCATTTTTGGATTTGGTTTTTAGAATTTCAGCAATCTTACTTGCAAAGTGGGAAGAAAAAACAAACGCATGAGAATATTGCGTTTTATTGTAGATTTTAGATTGATTGAGAACTAGACAATTATTACAAGAGCTTTAAGATTCTTAAGTAAAATTCTTATTCCCTATTTTGAATTTTAAATAACTTAAAATCTTTAGAGATAATTTTTGTCACAAAGTTCTTTACTCTTATTTTATTCCTTGGAAATTCTTATTTGCACTATTTCTCTCCTAATTGAATTCAGGTGCACTCCAATTGGATTTTCGTAATTTCCACTTAGCTATAGAAATGATCGTGAATAGCTTCCGCAATGGACTTACAACCGTAATTTTTTTAGGTCATGCTCCCTTTTTTCGTAAGCTTCAAGTGTGTATATACAAAAGAAACTATCCATCGATCTTCTCGCTCACCCAAAGTCAATCAGCCAATCGCGACATTTTATTGCCAGATACCTCAAACATTAAACTTTTTATATGCAACAGTGCTCGTAAATTATATTTAAATTTCAGTGCACGTACTCAAGCGTACAATGTGAGTGTGTTCGGGCACGACGAGGGGGCGGTAAGGGGCGGGGGGTGTGGGGGGGTGCAGGTATACGCAAAATGGCAGTCACTAAATCAAACAACACAACACTCACGGCTCAATAGATTCGCTCGGCTGCTTCAGAGCTCCATCAACGTCTTATTAAACATAAACCTATTTTAATGAAAAAGATCAACACAAATACGCAGATATTTTTTTCGTAGACGAGCTCAAACGATCCACGTCGATCCCGATCCGGTGATGCGGAAAGAGAAATCAAATGGCGACGGTCCACGGGCGACACTATTTTAAATAGGTAAGGAAGAGTTATGATTGGGGTAGACGAAACTTTAAATACACTGCCATCTATATCTAAGTAAAAAATAATACGTTTTTAGGGATTGAAATATTTATAAAAGAAAAAAATTGTACATAGAATATTTTTAAATGGGTTAAATGTATGGTAAAAATATATAGGTTTTTGTGTGTGAGTTTTTGAATTAAAAAAATTTAAGTAAAATGTATTATAATATAAACGTGCGATAGTTCACAATCCACAAGTTGAGATGTTGATCTTATAATATATATAAAATAACATATATACCCAGTTAGCGAAGGGTATAAAATATGGGTGCGTTCTCGACTGCTAAGCAAACTCATTATCGAGATCAATTGATCGCCCAGGCGGAGACCAGGTTAGGCCAGGCCACATGTGTGTGCATCTGCGCCTTCAAGCGGCCCCCCTTAGCCGCGAGCCGCTGCCCTACAGCCCAGATGGTAAACTAACTGCCGCGACTACGACTACGACAATTGTTGCCAAATTAGATCATCAGCAGCAAGCAGTCTGGAAAGTCAAGTCTCCGTCTCCCAGCTACGATTCGGGGCTCACGTGTGCAGATCCCAGCGAAGCGATCGTTGAGCCAACGCGACGTAAATATATGAAATTAATATGCACGCATTTCGTGGCTCGACTTCGACAGTGTACCGACAAGCTACCCAAGCACGGCCCCCATCCCGCACAGTGCTGCCCCTGCAGCAGCACTCCTTCGATGCTCAGGTTACGTAGTACGGCGAAACCGTGAGAAGGGAGGCGCAGGGGGATCGTGGCTGATCGTGCTGCTTTCTTGCACAAACAATTTGCAAACGATTTCTAATAAGCGTCTTAAATTGTAACAAAATAGACGCGCATTTAGGGCCTTTTGTGCCAGCGCTGGCGATAACAAAGCGCCCAAGCGAGAGTCGCGACGTCTACAAAAAAAGAGTGGAGTCGAAAGCATGGATCGCAAAACGGAGGGTATCAAAAGGTGGCAGCAACTGCTCTGCCCCCATTCCTGCCACCCTTTGGGCCAAACACATCTTTGAACGCAGTTGAGTTTTACTTTTTTATTTTGGGGGGTTTTTTCGGGTTTTTATGTGCCAAATTTCGCGCTTGATCGGCAATTTTGTGGGGCATTGGCCATGGATTGGGTTTTCAGTGTCTATGTGGGTAGATACTAAATTACTGGATAAACTAAACTTGATCTTTGGTATTCAATTAATGTTATATTCGCCTTATTATTTTTATGATAAAGTAATACTTCGTCAAAATAAATTTGTATGATATTGTATTGTTTTTTATTAAATTGCTTATGACTAAGTTATTTCGATTTTAATGATGGTGAATACATGATGATGAATACATATAGATCTATATAGAATCAACACAAAAATACATATTTTTATTGCAATAGTTTTCCATATATCCAGCTGATTACAATTAAGCAATTAGTTTTCTGAAATTTTTATTTTGCACAATTTCACATTTGTGTCCAGAATATTTCTCAGTTCTCATTAGCTGCACCGATCTAGCCGGGGTTTCAAGGTACACCTCCAGCTACCGCCGAGCACTTACTGGACTTTGGCTATAGGAAAACTCCAGCCACAAGTTAGCTCCAAATTCAGGTCCGAACTACGAAGCGATCGCGCAAAAAAGCACACTTCGTCGTGACAAACAAAATGCTCACGTTTATCGCAGACAAAAGATCTCAATTTTTACGCTAAATTTCATTCCGCTGGTCTGCTATTTTGTTGTTGTATTTTTATTTTTTTTGTTGCC
This sequence comes from Drosophila nigromelanica, assembly GCA_004149465.1. Lineage (NCBI taxonomy): Eukaryota > Metazoa > Arthropoda > Insecta > Diptera > Drosophilidae > Drosophila > Drosophila nigromelanica. The sequence continues at coordinate 1,661 of SCDS01001002.1, read as the reverse complement.
TTTTTTTTGTCGCTTTTTGGCAAGTTCCCTGCCTCGATGTGGCTCCCTCATTTGGGCTGGATCTGCTCTGGATTGTTTTTCTTTTTATACCCTATAACCATTAAAAATGGGTGTACAAGGGGATCCTGGCTTGTGGAAACAGGTCAAGCATATATCACCTTTTCCCCATTCGACCTATTTGAGTACTATATTAAAGTCAAAAATACACCAGAAGAAGCAGACGATAAATAAATTAATTAAGATATTCAAGAATAAATTAGCAGTAAGGAAGCTTCAATGTGTGTTACAGGGTATCTTATAGTCGGGCGTTCCCGTCTAGATCACACTTAGTTGTTGTTTTTTTTATGTTGTGGTAGGGTGTTTGCTTGGGCAGCCTTTTGTTTGGAAAGTTTTTATTTTGGCTCGTTAAAAAATTTGAAATTCAAAAAAAGTTTTGCGCCAAAACAAAATGAAAAACTGCGAGCGGGCATTTAGTGGAGGGGATAACTGTGGCTTCAGCTAGACAAAAGCGTGGTAGAAGGGGAGAGGGAAAAGAGGGTAAAGTGTTGTTGTTTATCTTTGCATATTCATAAAGCTCGATTTGTTTACCATTTTGCGTTGTCGTTTGACTTTTTCTGCTTTATTATGGCCGAAAATCGAGTTCGTCGAGTTTATCAATGACATGGAGTGCCAGAGTGGGGAGGCCAGAGCTGCAGT